>CAJQZN010010463.1:0-30003 GCA_907164685.1 Colias eurytheme | reverse complement strand
CGAACGATAAATTAGTCGTTACGACATAGTGGGAACGCGCCCTTATTGTAGTTATGTTATGTCACTTAAAAACTTTTGACCAAATATTTACTTATGATGCTAAGTAAAAACCTATCTGAATACAGTTATATTTATGAATAAAATTAATTTATAGATAAGTAACTAGGTACTTATAGTAGTTCAAAATAATATTTTACGCATATTATGCGTTATTTATTCTCGGTAAGACATAGCTGTAAGATAAAAAAAAAACATATGCATTATGTTTTTAATATTATAATATACTTAGTTCAAGTAAACTACATTTTATATCCATTGGTTGGTAAAATATCGGGTGATGTCGGCGAGGGTGCTTGTAGGTGGTAACGACGCTGTTAACGTTGCTAGGCAACGGATATGTTTACCTTTTTTAGTAGTATGACGCCGTATACAAATCAAACAAGAGCCGGCGTGGTACGAGCAGGTGATATATATTATATTCTTAATTTATTAATTAACACAATTATTTAACTCAACAGTCTAATATACCTACTGTTGTTTGTACTGTTTCATAACCTACCTGATTTGTAATTTTTTGCCGCTTCAAATGCTTATTTTTTACTAATATTACAGTTAGTTAACCTTTTGAAAAATTATTTTAGAGCCTGTTGGAATGCTTAAATTTGTTATTTATTATACAATATAGGCTATAAATAAGTTAGTACTAATGCCTAAAATTATAAAACCAAGCAAGTGGTTTCTTGTTGCATTTGTTTATACAGGCAATAATGATTTTTGAAAAGAGAGGTTTATTCACACGAACTCCATAATAATTGCAATGAGGGTGGTAATTAGATGCCTAGACCGAGATAGCCAGTATTTCTACCCCTTGGAAACCAACACCGTCTGTTTGCGGTTTATTCAGTGCATTTAATTTATTTGTTCAAAAGTATTCAACCTATTTCTCCAAAACTACTTTCTTTACATTTTCGCGGCTCATTAATTACCACAGATTAAATTTTGATAACGTGCTTCGTGTTGTGAATTGCTTTTTTTGGAATGGAATTTGAATTTAAATCTATTCGACATTTGTATTTCGAAGTAAAGCATAAAAGGAAAAATAAACGAAAGAAGGTTTCTTTTCAGGTCTGAATAAATATCTGACTTTTCAGTGTTAGAAGTTTTAGTGCTAAAATATAATACGTCTTGTATTTTTCATTGTAGTTGCCTGCGAGGGAAGGTTTAACCACGCCGAGGAGCGCTCGGGCTCCGATCGGCCGTAGACCACCAAGTACGCTACCACAGCGATCTAAGAAGGAGGTAAAAAGGTTTTTTTAATACACAATATTTTATTGAAACGTGTTTAATAAAAGGTAGGTTACAGTGTGGTTACAGTAGTAACAATTTGATGATATTTCATTTTAATATAAAAAAAAAATTACCTATAAAATATTGTTAGTTAGTTCCATCTTTAAAATTATATTTCTTTTTCTTCAAGAAATCTCCGTCAAGAACTCCACCGGACATGGATTCTCCAGTTGGTAGTGTAGGCAGTGATCTGCGGCGGCAAAATGAAGAGCTCCGTGCTCGCCTTGCTGGGGAGAGCGCGGATCACAAGCGGAGGCTCGATGCATACCGTCGTGCACAGCAGGGCCAAGCTGCGTTGGTTTCACGACTTCAAGCAAAAGTATGTAATAAAATTATTTGTTGTAGAAATATTCATATTTCGAGTTTGATTATACCTATTCATTTTATTGGCTCCCGTTTTAGTGGTGGTTACATAAAACATTACTTAAAAATATTGCATTGAAATCCATTGCGTAGTTTTAAAGATCTAAGCTTAGACAAGCTTATACATAGAGACGGACAGACAGCGGGAAGTGACTTGTTTTATACTATGTGGTGATTTATCTTTGTGTTGATTCAGTTTTTAAACGAAATTTCTTCCGTCCATGTCATTCTCATGTGTCACCACAGAGCAAGTAATGTGTCACTTGCGAGGTCACTTGTCTTTATAGTTTATTTTTGTGCCAAAATTCAAAGCAAAATTCTACTTTGTTTACCTTATTATATTATTTACATTAAAAATTTATTGTAAAAGATAAAACAAATTGTCGAATACAGTGTGATTTAAAGCAATACAATGTTTCCTGCAAATAATATAAAATACTCTATAAAACACAGGTGCTGCAATACAAACAACGATGTGCAGAACTCGAGAACCAAATGCTTGAAACAACACCTCGGAGTGAAACGAGTTACCGACCATCTACTGGTAAAGCTATAGCACTGCCACCGCCGTCTCTAGCTACGTCTTCAAGTGATACTCGTAGGGATGAACGTATTTCTGATTTGGAGACCGCACTCAAGAGATTAGATGAAGAGAAACGCAAGTAAGCAAATTTTATATTAAGTAATATATACCTTGTATGAGTTGTGGACATTTTTAAGTACACATGTATCATTTTAAGTTCTGTATTTATATTAAAATTAACTGGCTACTGAACCAATTAAACTTCGATGCATTTTCATAACATGAGGTGAATCCATAGTATTTAATGTTTCTGTTATTTCGATTAAATAATTGCTGAAATGTTATATTAATTAAAACATTAATTTGCTATGTTTTTTTAAGTTCCATGTCAAAAATATTTCTACAAGAACAAAAACATTTCTTTATTTGTAAATAAATCAAAAGGGATTGTTTTGGAATAAATTAAATTTTTATGTGCCTCTCTATACTTATATTAAATTAAGTAACATGTAAATTTATATTTTTAACTTAATAATTAATTTAAAAATATAAAATTACTAGATGCGAAAAGCTGGTATGCCAAAACAACTTGCTCCGAGACCAACTAGAAGAGTCACATCAGCTGAACGAGGCTCTCACAAATGACTTGCAAAAGCTCACCAATGATTGGGAGGGACTGCGAGATGAAATGGCCATTAAAGAAGATGAGTGGAAGGATGAAGAACAGGTAAAGTATAAATAATGTACTAACACAACCAGAATAAACAATTTTTTTATGAAAAATAATGAAAATGACTTAAAAGAAAAAGAGAAGCCACCATGAAATTAATAGCATATGCATTATTAATGTTGTTGGGTTTTAACTTTAAGCCTAAAAATTGGTTCTCTTTTGGAGATATACAATATACATTGTGTTCAATATCAATTACTCTATAAAATATATAATGTTATTTATTTTTGCAAATACTCAAACACATTTTCATTCATTGCAAAATTAAGACATTGTCCATATACATTTCTATGTTATTTTCATTGTTGTCACGTTTTTAGTCTTAGCTCAAACTCTCTCATTTATTCTTTCTACTCAATTTACAGGCCTTTAACGACTATTACTCCAACGAGCACAACCGTCTCCTCAATCTATGGCGTGAGGTGGTCTCTGTTAAACGATTCTTCTCTGATCTTCAAACTAACACTGAGCGAGATTTGTATAAAGTGAAGAATGATATAGATTCCGCTGCCCGAGATTTAGTGGGGACGCTCAGTGGATATGCTATCACGGCGTATGCTAGTCATGGGAGCTCTAAGGTTATTGATTGAATCCATACTAATATTATAGATGCGAAAGTAACTCTGTCTGTCTGTTACTCAATCACACCTAAACTACTGAACCAATTTTCATTAAATTTGGTATGGAGATATTTTGATACCCGAGAAAGGACATAGGCTACTTCTTATCCCGGGAAAAAGACGCAATCCCGGAAATCCCATGGGAACGCGGGATCTATGCAGGTTTTTCCTTGAAAACGCGGGCGAAGCCGCGGGCGGAAAGCTAGTTGAAATATAAATTAATTGTTTATTATTTACTTGTTTTGTGTGCATTCGTTTATTTTGTGTAAGTAGTTATTTAAATTGTAATAAGTTTGTGTAAGATACAATTTAAGCACATGTCTCAATGAAAAAATTACATTTGTTTTTTGTAAATGTAAAAATCAATAAACTACCAAATTTTATATGTAGCAAATTTTATGCTGCGTCCTGAGGCATACATTGATTATCACTAATTATAAACAAATATTCAATTAAAAAATATCTCAAAATAATCTTCTTTTTCTAATTTAGCCTGAAACTACCCAAGCACAATCTTCTACACCCATATCAGTAATCGAGAACCTTCGATCCGATTTACACACGGCAAATACACAACGAGACAATGCACTTTCTGAGTTGCGGGAAAGAGACGCACGTATACAGCGCCTGTTACAGGAGCTGCAGGGATTGGTGAGAATTTGAGCTTTATATTCTACGCAATAAGGTTCATATTTATAGTTCCTCGTATACAGTGACTGCTACAGGAGTTGCAGGGATTGGTGAGAATTTGAACTTTATGTTCGATGCCATAAGGTCCATATATATTTATAGTTGCCGTATGTGAGTTGCAGGGATTGGTTAGATTTGCACTTTATGTTCTATGCAATAAGGTTTAATATTACACAGCATGACACCACTCCAGGCCAAGTTGCGGGAACGAGACGTGAGTATACAGCATCTGTTGCACGAGTTATAGGGGTTGGCGAAAATTGAGCTTTATGGTCTTCATGATAAGGTTCATATTTATGGTTGCCGATATACAGACATTGGTGCAGGAGCTGCAGGTATTGGTGAGAATTTATGCTTTATGTTCTATGCAATAAGGTTTATATTGATAGTCGTCGTGCAGGGATTGTTGAGATTTTGAGCTCTATAGTCTTTACAATAAGGTTCACATTGATACTTGCCCGCATACAGTGACTGGTGCACGATTTGTAAGGATTGGTAAGAATTTCAGCTTTATGTCGTACGTAATAAAGTTCATATTGATAGTTGCCGTATACAGCGTTTGGTGTACGAGTTACAAGGATTGGTGAGAATTAAGCTTTCATGCAATAAGGTTGATATTTAAAATATCATGTATACGAGCGCATAAATTAAAAAAAAAAAAAAAAAACTAACCTTAGGATTTGTACTCGCAATATTAAATGATTTATACATATTAACAGGAGGAGCGTTGCGAATGTGCAGAGGCGTTATGTTCGGAAGCGAATATAATGCGTTCTGCGTTAGAAGAAGTGGCTCGAGCGTTGATACAGGACTCGGAAAGTGATGCAACACCCACACATATGTATTCCAGTGATAGGTATGGTTTTGGTGTTACCATATAAAAATTATTAACATATATTAAAAAAGAGTGAATATTTTCAATCTGTGATTGTATTTATAAATTTCAATAATTAAAAAAGAAAAAAATGAATGAAACACAATTAAGTAGATGTTGAAATGATTTTATTTTATTTTTTTAATTTTAAATTTGTAGAATTTAAAGTTTCTTAGAACTTAGTTTAAATCCAATGAAATATTTGTTTACATTAAACTGTACATTTTAAACAAGACAGGCCTTAATGGAAACAAAAAATGCTACGAATAGCAGAAAATGAAAAGATATTCTTTTCATTTTCTCCTATTCGTAGTATTTTTTATGGTTTATAATTCTTCTAAACATTAAATGCTTTTTATATATTTACCAGATCTCCCAAACGAGGTGTACCCCAAGCAGCAAATGCCACAGCTTTCGCGGAAAGTACCATCTCAGCTCTGCAGGCCGCTTTGCACAAGTATCAGATACAAATACATGAGTTGCAGGTGAATATTAAAAAAAAAAAATTTTTTTTTAATGAATCTTTAAAAAAATTGTAGAAGTTTGTATGATCATTCATGAGTATGTATAATGATAGTCATCTTTTTAAATATTGTGATATTACTTGCATAGCAAAATATGGACAAAATGTAATGTATTTTTTATTATGTCTCCAACTCGAAGGACCAAAATGTAAAATATGAAATTGAAGTTTCATTTTGTGTGTTTATGAAAAATATGAATCTATTTACAGGTAAAACTGCAAAACACAAGGGAACAATTAATGACGTGTCGCAAACATTCCGATACAGCTGATAATACGCTCACTTCATTGGAGAACAAAGTGCAGGATTTGCAAGGTAAATCACTAATAGTTGTAATCTTACTTTGCTATTTATGAGCAATAGATATATTTGTTTATGGGTTCGTTCACGGCGCGGCGGTCCAGTTATTTACTTCATAGTTTTGGAACGAAGTTCCATATCGCGCGTTGTGAAAGGGGGCTAGACGGAAAAAATTCTTACGAAAAGTTGTCACGACACTTTTTGCTAGAGTTGTGCGGTATGCGGCGTGGCTCTCTGTCTGTCTCTCTCTAACTTAACACTTCGTTCCATCCGGGTGTCAAACTGCCATAAGTTCCAATTGAGTAAAATTGCATAAATTCTAATTTAATCACATTAAATTTAATCTAAATAGAAATGTTTTGTTTACAGGAAAGTTAGATCAAACTAACACAGATCTCAATCAAGTCGTGCAAGAGAAGGAATCTCTTCAGAAAACCGTAGAAGCGTTGCGGTGTGATAAGAACAACTTGGAAAGGAATAGAGTCGAAATTAACGCTATGGTGAGATGGATTTTTTTTATAGTTATATAAGTGACACTTCGTTAGTTTGAGAGTAAAATTTCAAGGTCGCGTCATTTCAATACCGTCACGTAGTAAAGAGACGATTTTAATAACTTTGAATCTTGCCGAAGATGTTTCACTTTTGACACGTGTGATCACACACGCTCTTTTTTATTCTAACGAACCTTCATTAATACTTATAGGCAATTTCTCAATGCTTGGATAATAAGTTTCATGATGATTATTTATCAGTTAAAATGACTAATTAATTATTTTTGAAAATATATTTCGTAAAAATGTTCAAGTTAAAGTCAAGTTGAAAAAATTAAATGTTCTATTCAAGGTGGAGTCCCTAACATCGGATTACGAGAAACTGCAAAAGGTCAATCATCGCTTGGAGAAAACTATAGAAGCTTTGGAAGGAGAGAAGAGATCTCTCAACTCTGAAGTTGAGCATTTGCATAGAGAGCTGACCAGCAGGGACTCTGTTTTACGGTAATATATTATATTTATCATCATCATCATCATTATCATCATCATCATCATTATCATTATCATCATCATTATCATTATCATCCTATATACGTTCCCACTGCTGGGACACGGGCCTCCTATGAGGGTACAGGCCAATCCACCACGCTGGCCAAGTGCTGGTTGGCGGATGTCACATGTCGTCGAACTTTTGATTCTTTGATATTTATTGTATGGTAAGAAATATTTGTAGGTATTTTACACGTTAATGATAAAAGAAAATTATTGCCAAATTATGACTGCCCAGTAATAGAGTAAGGCAAATTTCAAGTTTTGAAAGGTCATTCAAAGGTAAATAAATTTGCTTTACTCTACTACTAGGCAACCTTAATTTTTCTATTGCTGTATAAATCTAATTAAAATGTGTGTAATAAATTAAACTACTAAAAAAGATTTGGAAAATCCAATATTCCAATAATCCAAATCCAATACGCCTTATAATCGACTGGTCTACAATACAATTATTACAATATTGTATCTGTTTATGTATTATTATTATGTATTTTTTTCTGTAAATGAGAGTTTGTTTCTAAAATAAAAAAAAGACGTGTGGCACTCGGGGACTGCCGCGGTAAAGCTATTGCATGCTATGCCTTCAAGCCACACCTCCGCGCCCGTCCCCGTGGGGAGCGTGAGGTTTTTTCGTTATGGAATTTCTCGATTCGGTCCCCGCGCTCAAGGCCCGCGATAGAAGCTATGCAATAGCTTAATAAAATAAGAATAAAATAATATTACTTTCACAGTTCTGAAGAAGAACGTTCATCCCGTCTCCGATCGGACTTAGTGTCAACTCGTGAAGAGCTAAATAAAACTGCACTTGCAAGAGATCTGCTGGAACAACAGAAGTTGGAAGCGGACGCTATACTGTCGCAAATGGATAAGAACAGGAGTACGTACGGATTATTTTAACGTGGAAAAATTAGATACTATGTAATACCTGACATAAATAAATAGTAAAAACAAGGTTATACTAAGTGTTGAAACTGTTCAATAGAACTTAAGTCACTTGTTTTGAACATTTTTGCAGCATCGACGTAGTTAAGATTTTTTTGCGTAAAAACGTACCTGAAAAAAACAACGTTAAAAAATAGTTAAATGCGTAAAAAGCCTATTAATTTAAGAATAAATGGCGCTGTGTGAAAATGTTGGGAAATGTTTCAAAAAGTGCACTTGACTAGTTTCTTTTTTTCAATAAAAAATTAAAAGTGAAGTGAAACTTCATAAGGCACGTTGAGAGTAAAATTTAAATGTCGCGTCATGGCTATACCGTCACGTCATGAAGTGAGGCGATTATTTTGGTATCTTTGAATCTTGCCAAAGAAGTTTCATTTCTGACACGTGTGCTCGGCACACGAACTTATTTTATCAGGTGAGCTAGAAATAGAGCTAGAGCGCACGCTGCTTGAGCGAGGCGATTTGCAAGATCTTGTTGAGAAGCTGCAGAACTTAGTCCGGAATCTCGAGAGCGATAAGAAGAAGCTTATGGAAGATGTTAAACATGTAAGGAAGTTTTGATTGCTTTTTTGTTATATACTTTGGACATTGCTTTTGTTTGGAATAAAATTAAATCAGTAAATTATTTACGCACGGAAAATAACTCTATAATTAAAGATGTATTGTTTTTTTTTTGCTTATCTTAGCGTAATTTATATTCGTCACACGCAATACATTCTGAAGTTTAATATTAATTATGCGTAACTTACCATAAATTATCGGATTTATTGTTTTTCTGATTAAAATGCAGAAGCCCTTATTATTGTCGTAGCCCTTATTATATAGCCCTTAGTATTGTCGCTTAGAAATTAAACATTTAGTACATAAAGTTAAATTGAAAACACAACCATAAAAATACATTTCTTACAGTTAGAAGACGAGAAATCATCTCTCTCCAACCAGTCATCAGAACAACAGGGCGATCTGAACTCTCTGCGCAAAGAGTTACTCGCCGCAGAACAACATCGAATGGAGTTAGAGGCAGATAAAGCGAGTCTGTGCGAGAAGATCAAGTTCTTGGAAGGAGAGAGAGAGAAAGTAGAGATGGAGTTACGACAAGTTGTTAGGTAAGTTGTTATGGTCAAGGATTTGTTGGGCAGGATATAAATGGTTTTGCAAAGTATTTGGAATGGGAAATCCTACTAATATTATAAATGCGAAAGTTTGTCAGGATGTGTGTGTGTGTTTGTTACTCTTTCACGCAAATACTACTGAACCGATTACAATGAAATTTAGTACACATATAGAGGGTAACTTAGATTAACACATAGGATAGGTTTTATCCCGGAAATCCCACGGGAACGGGAACTATGCAGGTTTTCCTTTAAAAACGCGGGCGAAGCCGCGGGCGGAAATCTAGTAATTTATAAAGGGCGGAAATCTAGTTTAATAGAAAATTTTCAAGACTATCATAGAGAACATTCATTTGACCCAACATGTAAACGTAAATTTTAAAGATCCTTTATCAATGGTACTTTCACTGTATTTGCAAATGTTTTTTCCTATTGAAAATAATACAACACAAACGCAATGCAAAAACACTTAATCAACAATACTAAAGTATTGTTGTTAGTGTTTTTGCTCCATAAATATTTTTTTTATTAGCTTCTCTAATAATAATTCCAGAGAGCGTGGCGAGTTAAGTTCCCAACTAACAGCGATGGCGCGTAAGAAAGACGCGCTAAACGAAGAGATCATACGTTTGACACAACGGCTCGAACAAGCGCAAGAGATGATTGGTAGATTGAATCGCACTATAGAAGACCATGTTAAGGAAGGGGAGGAACGGCAGGTGGGAATATTATTTAATTTTAATTTAATTTATTTATTAAGTCAAGCATCAGGATTCAGGACTCATTTTGTTAGTAACAATTGATAACTTAAAAATTATGTTAGTAAAAATAATACAATTTAATACAAATTATTATGACTACTACTTATTATATTGTTGTTTTTAATATGCATAATAATTATGGTTGGTATATTAATGTGCTCAAATACGGCCGGTTTCAGCTTTTGGAGCTTGAATTTTTTTTAAGAATAGAAAAAAATCTATCATAGCGGAATTCGTACATATTTTTGCCGTATCGTGGCGAATTCTATACTTTTTAAACTTTTTAAATACAAAATAAAAACGTTATAATCGTTTGAATGCTATGAAACTAAAAATTAAAAGCTTTTGGACGTGTTCTATGTATATATTTATTTTATGCGTATCTAACCCAAACAGTTAGATAAAAAGAAGTGCTTTAAATTTCCAGATTCTCATAGACAATCTAGACAAAGACAAGCAACACCTCCAAGAGCAATTAGCCAGCGTTCGTTCCGAAAAGGACGCGTTAGAAGCCGTACTATTCGATACGGCCAATATGTTAGAAGATGCCGAAAATAGGAGGAGCAAGTTGGAACATGATTTACAGGAAACTCTTGTACAGCAGGAAAACTTTAAAGGTAAGATAATTATAAAAAAAATATTTTAATGTACAGATAAAATATAAGTAGGCCTGTGTAGTTAAAAAAAAAACCTTTCCGGATATAATGAATTCTACTATCAATTTTCAATACGAATGCTGCAGATTGTCATTTGATGTCATTTGATTTCAATGTCATTGTTGCATTGAAAGATAAATTTTGCTAATTTTAAGAATTGTATTATTTATCTGGTAACAGGTTTCTAACTAACACTACTTGGATACGATTATATTGGATTCCAAAAATTTATAGTTTACTAATCCAATATTTTAAAAATTTTGTAAATAATCTGGTTAAAATCACCTCAGGTCAAATAACCCGTCTGACCAAGGATCTAGAAAGCACAGAGAAGAAGCTTCGAGAAACAAAGAGCAGTATGAGTCAACAGTCCGGTAAGAAGGAGGCCGAGTACCAGCAAGTTATTACTAACCTCAATAGAACTACTACGGAGAATATTACTAAGCTAAAGGAAGAAAAGGTATTAGTATTTTAATATTAACAAAAAAAAACAGAATTAAAAAAAAATTGTGTGCGTGTACTAGTGTACACACGTAAGCAGTAAAACTTCTTTATGACCTTATTTTTCAAAAAATAATTTACTTTATGCAACACAGATATGCAACTTTACAGAAATACGTCAATTAACGCGTGGTAGGGATAAAAACAAGATGGCGCGTAACGGAAAAATGTTACACTAAATTTTTTTCCAACCCCGATAAAGAAATTTCACTTCAATAAAGTAAAGCCTTCGGAGTTCGGTGCGATGACTAATCATATAAAAATATCAACAGATATAAATATTATAGTCATAACAATTATTATAACATTAGAATCTTTAGTTCCATAAATATATTTAAAGAAGACATAAATCATAAAAAGCATAATATTACGGTCACAATAAAATGTTTGTAAATAATTTTTAATAGTTGCTCAATAATTTTAAAATCTTATAAACTATTCGGATTGCATTCAATATTGTATTAAAATCAAGTCAAGGTTCAACAAAGAAATTGTATTAAATATAAAATAAAATGTTTTTTATACAGGAGCAATTACGCCAAGCGCTTGAACAAAAGTTGAGTCAAACGATAGCAACACTAACGAGCGAGAAGGAAGTATTAGAAGCTAGTGCGAGGGAAAGAGAGAAGAAACTACTCGCTATTAGAGATCAGCTGATATTACAACATGATGAAGCGATGTTACGTGCTGAAAATGATAAGCAACAAGCTTTGCTTATGGGTAAGATTATATTATTATAAAGTAATGTTATTTGATATAAGTTTTGTTTTTGGGTAAGACTTTACTTGTTTTCGGGTGTATTTTTTATATAGTTTGATATGGAAAGGGATAATTTATTTTATTTTGCAAGTGTGAAAGAAAGATAGCTAATGAGGTTTATGGTTATTTTTTATTTAATATCAGATTAACTAAAGTAACAAATCGTTTATTGTACATTGCACACAAAAATAGCAATTTACAAAAATAAAAGTTTTATAACCAAAATACAATTTGGTGGCCTTATCGCTTATATGCGATCAGGTTATTGAAATCTCAGTTATATTTATTGCGCAATACGCCTAATTATAAAAAGTAAAAATGTTTTTTCGCATATCTTATCACATTTATACATATTTTTACATATTTTAAAGTGCCATTCACTTTAAGAATCCTTATTATTTGCCATTTTATACCGTAGAGTACAAGAAAAATCGTTTTCCTACGAATTTATTATCTGTACAAATTTCAGCACACCAAGAACACCAAGCGCTTATAGAGCGCTTAGAAGAAGCGAAACGCATTCTCGACTGTGAGCAGAACAAACTTGAGCGTTGTAAGCGAGACGCTCAAGCGAGGAGCGATCAAGATAGAAACCATATCAACCAGCTTAAAGATGACCTTGCTGCTTTGAAAACTAGACTGGAAGAGGCTAAGTTAGTATTTTAAATCTAGGGTCCTTTTATTATAAACTAGCTGCGCTCCGCGGTTTCACCCGCGCAGCTCCGCTCCTGTTGGTTTTAGTGTGATGATATATATGCATATAGCCTTCCTCGATGAATGGGCTATCTAACAAAGAATTTTATATCTCACAAATATGGAATAGTATCACAACTACATAGTACTTTAATTTGATAACTTAAACTACAGGGCAGCAGCAGAAGACGAATGTGCGAGATTCGAAAACCGAATCAAGGAATTGCATTTAGAAAAAGAAGCGATTAACCGCGAGTGCCAAGAGACACGTGCTCAGCTCTCATTGGCTGAGGACAAGTATGACGCTGCGTATGCGCAGCTGCAGGATACTATACGCAAGTTGAAGGACTGTGAGTTTCTTGTATCCATTTTTTTAATGTTTGAATTTTTTTACGTACTAAATAAAAGCCTAAGCCTAATCTAATCGAAATTTTGTTATAATATACAGTTAGACCCTTGTTCCGGCACTTGTTTTAGCTAAATTAACAGACGTGAAATTATATGAGGTGATAATTTAACATTTTATTTTTTGACCACAATAGTATGAATTTTAAGCGCACTTAGGTACCTGAAAATGTAGGATACGACTCTCAATGCCTTTTTAGTTTTAAATAAAGCAGTACTAAACGAAAAGTCTGCCTAATAGACGCGTCTGCAGAGTTTTGCTTAGGATTTCTTCGCGTGATTGTGTCTTCATATAAATGTTTATAATATTTCAGTGGAGAACGAAACAGAGAGTTTGCGCAAAGAGCTCGGCGATACACGCCGTCAGCTCAGCAACTGTACCGCGGAGCGTGATAAATACCACAGCGCGTGTACGGAACTACGTGAACATGTGAAGCGCGCAGAACTCGAGCGGAGAGATGCTGCGAGGGATAGAGACGAGGCCTATCATAAGATCGCTGGTGAGTGTGGAGGCGGCATTAGCTTGGTGTAGCAAGTGGAAAGGCGGCATTAGATTGGAGTATTAAGGACATGGAGACGGCGGTAGGTCGGAGTGATAGGTGCAAGCGGCGGCACTGGTTTGGTGTGGCGAGTGGAGAGAGGCGGCACTAGATTGGAGTTGAGTGACGCGTCACGCGCGGCGGCACGAGCTTGGAGTAGCTAGTTTCTGTAGCATTACAATGATTCGAGATAAGTAGTGCTGCGCAACTGGAATACGTAGAAGGTGAGAATATGAGGTGGATGGAAGTGCTCAATTAAATTTTAATTGTGATTGACTTTCCTATAATGTTTAAATTTTGATTTACATAAAAATAGTGGGCAAGTAATTTGCAAACTGAGATATGCGAGATGATGATAATAGCTTTTTAGCATCGTTTTCATTGACCTGGATATCTCTAAACATTTAATGACTATTGAAATGTAAAAAGAAAAAAAAACTACTTAATACTTAAAAATATTAAATTTGCGAAAGTATTAAATTCACCAAACACAACAGGACTGGAAGAAACCCGTACTTCCCTAGAGCTCGAACTCACCCGAGTACAAACGTTACTAAAGGAGTCGGAAAGCAGCGGGCAACACGTGGACAGATCGCTCCGTACTGCGGAGGGGCAGTTGAAGCGGGAACGAGCTGCCTTGGAGCAGGCACAGCATGATATTAAGGAGTTACAGTCGAGGTGAGTTTGTTTGCTTTTTGATATTCAAGCCAATTGTATTTTACCTGTTTCTGATTCAATTGGTTTCTTTTGTATATTTTTTTCTGATAAATTTTTTAATGACAATAATTTTTAATGACCGTTTCGGGGTTGAACTTTATTACTTAACTTTAAATAAACTTTGTATACGTTGTTTTAATTTCTATAGAATACTTTAGGATATAGAATACTTTAATTTATATAATATTATATTTTAGGTTTACACCGTTAACTTATGAGATAAAGAAGATAGTAGACAATTCATTTTATTATATTTATTGATATTATAGTAACCAATTAATTTTGATACATGTAATTTGATACGTTTATTGAAAACAAAACCATACCATAACAGTGTATTGTTTTTCAAGTAAGAAAAGGACTTTGTTATGTACTATTACATACATAACATGATGTATAAATATCACTTCAAAACCATTAAAAATATATCAGCGTTCACTTTTGATTCTGTTTAATTTCTACCTATTAACAACAGACTGCAGAACGAAAGTGAAGAACGCGAACGCGTGTCCAACGAGGCGTGTACAGCGAAACGTCATGGCGCTGAGTTAGAAGCTTTATTGGGCGCTTCTCGTGCTGATCTAGCCGCTGTGAGACAGCGGGCCGCTGAACTTGAAGAGGCCTGTCGGGCGAGGGACCAGGTTCGAATCAGTTAAATAAATAAATATTTCAGGACAATTTTCACACACGGCACGATCTAATCCCATACTAAACTTTCGCTTGTGTTATAGAAACCAGATGACTGATAAACATACATAAATAATGTTTATATAAATACTTATGTAGATAATGAACACCCAGACACAGAGCAAAAATCTATGTTCATCACACAAATATTTGGATTATCTGGATGAGGTTAACCGGGTGGAGGAAGAAGTAAAATACAGGGTGTCCAGTGGCAGATTTCAATGTTTGAGAGCTTGTAAAAAAAGAAGTATTATTTCTAAACAAAATATTTTTATTAAAGTCAAAAGAAGACGAGTGCGGATTTTATCTCCTGAAAATTACATTTTCCAAATGCCGCCCTTCTACTCTCACACACTCCTCAATCTATTCCGCATGTTGAGAAAAACTTGTTTGCAAAGGGAACTGGGAATTCTGTTTATTTCAGCCCGGATATTTTCCTTCAGTTGTCTTATGGTTGTTGGATTTGATTGGTAAACCACAGTTTTTAGATAGCCCTACAAGAAAAAGTCACATGGACTTAGGTCTGGTGACCTGGGTGGCCACGGGATGGTGCCGTTTCGGGATATGTGCTTTTCAGGAAATAACTGCCGCACTGAATTCATTGACACATTAGCAGTATGAGCCGTAGCAAATCTTGAATAATCTGAATTTAGTATGGATGGAGCTTAACCTTTTTTCACATAATGACCTGAAAAACGATTTAGGAATTCCCAATATCGACAAACGTGTGCGAAGTGATAAACGAGGATTTTCAATTACAGAATTCATAACAAGTTTAATGTTTTCTATCGCGGATACTGATGGTGCTGGTCCCGGCCTAGGGTTATTAATGACTGAACCTGTAGCCCTTACCCTTGCTAGCCACGACTGTATCAAATTTATCGAAGGTCCATCTCTTAAACGATGAATTTGATAATGGTTATTAAACCGACGGCGTGTTTTTGCCAGCGAAATCACCCGAAAAGTATGCCTCAATAGCATAAGCGCGATGCTCTCCGCTCCACTGCTCCATGGCGACTAAAAAATCCGCAGAACTCACGCGCTGAATGACACCCCCCGCGTCCCCCTCGCACGTCGCGTTTTAAAACTAGAAGCGTTCAAACATTGAAATCTGCTGCTGGACACCCTGTATAATAAATAAACAAACAAAATCAATAATTAGCATAAATTGACCTACGTTATAATTCTAGGTATGCCACTGAATCAATTGTAACACGTGCTCTAGTAAAATGTTATTAAAATGATAGAATATTATCTATTTTGTCAGGAACTTGTGTTACGTCTGGAAGATTGTCGCTCGAAGGAACGGCGACTGGAAGAGCTCAAACACAATTTGGAAGTGTGTCTAGCGGACGCTACGCAACAAATACAGGAGCTCAAGGTTTGTGTTATTCAGTATTATAAAAAAATTCATCTTTACGTCGTTTTTTATGAAATATTTTATTTGTAATTGTTTTGTATATATTTTCAACATTATAAAATACCTTTGCAAGAAATCGGCAAAAATCTGCTGATTGAAGATTGGCCATGCTGAAGCAGACAGTGTAATAATAATTTTACGACCCCATTGCCCACGGTTGGAATATCTATTGTCTACGTGACAATAGATATCCGTGCAATCAGTCAACCCGCAGGACACCTTGTGGCGGGGTGTCGGGGAGTAGCGACCCCGCGGGAACCGAGTGCTCCCGGGGGAGGCCCCTGTCTTCATCTCCGGCTCGCCTTCACCGGCCGGTCGGAGTGAAGCCTGACGAGGACAGGACCCCCACCTCTGGCTTGCCTTAACCGGCCGGCCAGAGTGGAGTCGCGAGAGCTTTTAGCTCGAAGGGTGGATGCGAAGCGTAAGTGGCGAGTGGGCACGTGATGCTGGACCCTCAGGGAGCGCGTGATCGTAGTTTAAAGTCCAGGGACGCCTCTCCACCCTTAGCTGCTCACAATATGTTGCCCCCTTGTCGCACTATTGCAGCGACTTATTTCGGGGGCCCATACAGTGAGAGGGCGAGTCACCACCTGCCAACATATTTTTACTTTCTTTTAGTAGAAAGGCAGGTGCCATAGTTTCCCATAGTCCTCAGTACCAGTCCATTTAGCATCCCAATCCATAGCCCAATCATTAAATTTTCATACCCTGCAATAGTCCTACATCGGTCGCGGACTGCCCAGGGCTGTATCTCTATAGTGCAGTCATGGGCAGGCTGCGGCTGGTGTCCCACAACACATTAAAATTCTCGAAAGGGCCTCTGCGTGTTGGATCCGTGTCCCCACGTAAGCCTTCCAAAGATCCGGGTACTGTCCTTCTAGTGGTACCCGAGTATTATGGAAATGAGATTTTAATAAAAAATTTCAATTTTTTTTGTCGTCTTATTCTCTGGTCATCCAGATGTTGCAAACTGAACATTGTTTAATTTCTTGTTATTCCCAGACCCGTCTCAACGCAAGCGAGGGCCGTTCCCGCGCAGTGGAAGCAGCACTAACCCAAAGTGAAGCAGCCCGCCGCGACGCCGACGCCCGCCTGTCCTCAGTAGCGCACGCTCTGCGCCGCGTGTGTGGAGTGCAGCCCGATGGGACGGTACAACACGCTGCCAGGAGACGGTTGGCCAGTCCCGCCAGGAGATATAGCCCGCATAGAGGTTGGTAGAGACGTATCGGCTCTAGGTACAGTCGCTTTGGCTCTAGGTAGAGTCGGATTCTTTGGGTAGAGATGGCTATAGCCCAAAGCGGGCAGTCCGCCGTCATACAGTCGGACTGACGCAGCCTGTATAGAGGTTAGTACACAATATGTAGAGTTGTAGAACCACTTCAATGCAAGGAAGAGCTAGTCCAGTTTGATAGAAGCAGCACTAACCCAAACTGAAGCAGCCCGCCGTGACGCAGACGTGGTAGAGACTGCTCTAGCACAAAGCGGGGTAGTCCGCCGTCATACCGGACTGCTACAGCCCAAATAGAAGTTAGTTCATACGTAGAGTCGCATCGGCTATAGGCAAAGCCGCTCTATTGCTGCATTATTAGTGTAAAGAAGTGTCGTTTCAATTCTATAGATGCGACATTAACTTTGCCTAATCTTTGTAATGAATCTGTTCTGTATGGACTTACACACATCGTTGTACATTCTATACAATATTATTTATTCACCTTTCCATTAAAAACCATTGGATCTAGCTGTCGGCCTGATTAAGCTACTTCATCTATTTATTTTGTCGATCTATTTACTTCAGTACTATATTGTATATTTTAATTTCAACAAGAATATTTACTTACTTTCAACGTAACAATAAAATAAATAACATCTTATTTTCTCAGCTCGCGAACATTCAGAGGATCGCAACGAGATCATTGACGTGGATCCTGAGATGATCAAGAAGGGAGTTCGCAATCTTATGCATGAAGTCTGTCAAATTGAAAGAGAAAGGGTATGTAACATAATATAGGATAGATTCTAAATTATTATGTCTATGTCAAATACATTTATAAAACCGCATTGTTTTAATTTCAGGATGATTTTAAAACACAGATGAATGTGCTCAAGAAACAGCTTAAGGAAGTAACTGAACAACAAGGTACAAAGAGTTGTTTCTTATCTTTTTTTATATAAATATTAAAGAGTTATATTTTATATTAAATAATTTCTCGAGAACTTTCTTCCCTGAACTATTATAGCATATCAATAAAATGTTCCAAATCCACTTCCCGGTTGAGGCAAATAATAAAATTCTTCGAGTTGTTTAACAATCGAATTAGATTTTCAACAATAATAATCTATTTAATTCAATATCAATTTAATGTAATATATTTAATTTATACATAAAACAGGTAAAGGGGAAGGAAAACTACAATCAGTGAGCACCAGTCTCCGCGGCGCTCAAGAGGAGAGATCTCGCTTGCAAGCTGCGTTGGGTCAAAGGGATGCGCAACTTAATGCTTTGGTATGACTATATTTCTATTTATCTATTGTTCTATTTATATAATATTGTTAGTGTTTACGGTTGTAGTTGAAAACAAAATTAAGACTCATAAATGCTTGTAAAAGTTTACTTGAGTAAAAAAGTTTTTGATTTGAGGAATACCAACAGCTTGCGAAACAAATTAGCAAATAAGGATTATAATTGAACTTTTTAGAGTTTTTTTTATTGGAGATAGTTAATATCCCACTTTTGATGATGATTATTATCTTGTTACTGGCTCATTTTTTATTTAACATATACTTATTTTGTAGTGTGTGAGTTACCAATATATAGTATTAAGTATATTCCAATAAATAATCAAAATTATTACAGAATGAATCTGTGCAAACGAAGACAGTCGAAATAAGCAACTTACGCGACAAGATCACAAGCTTAGAGGCCACGTTGAGTTCCATCACTGAAGAGAAAGTACAGAATGAGGTGATAGTTGCTTGGTTAATGTTTATTGAAAATGTTAATTTGTACTTTTGAAATGTGTAATCTGGACGAATAAAAATATACCAGCAAAATTGAGAATCTCCTCCTTTTTCTGAAGTCGGTTAAAAATAAAAATAAAACAGTTATACTAAAAATATTCATTTATTGAACTTGATAAATTACGGATTTGGATCAGTCCGAGGCTCTAAACAGAAATAATATTGGAATAATACATTTCAAAAGGCTATAGTGCTGGCATATTACATGTAAAGTCTGGAATATAGAGTAACTGATTTGTTTTTAAAATATGTTTTTCAGAATAAATCTGAAAATCTTCGCGGACAACTTGCAGAGCGAATACAAGAAGTGGCGCAACTTCGGGAGGCGTTAGCTGCTGCTGAAGGTATAATACTTTTTTTTTATTAGAAAATATTTATTTGGATGATTGAATTGAAAGCAAATTAAAGAAAAAATATTTATTGTACACAAATTTTGTTCATTATGTATGTACGAGTATCTTATCAAAAGGTTGCCTGGCACAATGCCGCTAATTTAACATGGTATACCCAATGTGTTTATCTTTTCTTTTCTTTTTGTGTTTGTGTGCTTCTAATATTATTTATTATTATTTTATTTATTTATTACTCTTCAATAAAACTATATTATATGGGAAACTTATTGTTAATGTATACTATAAAACAAAAAAAAAACAGTATAGTTTATTAGGCGGCCTTATCACTCATAAGTGATCTCTTCCATGCAACCCGGCCAAAAGAAAGCAAGCTCACTAAAATTACAATAATATATTATGTACTAGTGGTCCGTCCCGGCTTCGCCCGTGATATATGTTGACGTTTTCTCTCCATAAGAACCGTCCTCGTATTTCAAGGAATATTATAAAAAAAGAATTATCTAAATCGGTCCACCCGTTCACGTGTGATGCCGTGACCAAGGGAAATAGGGATTCATTTTTATATATAGAGATGTGTATGTTGAATAAAGTATTATATTGTGTGTATAAGGTCGTGCATCCCGCCTGGACGTGCGTCGCGCGCAGCTAGAGGGAGACGTGCAGCGCGCTGCCGTCGCCGCTAGAGACAGGGAACAAGCGCTTAAGGTTACTAGTTGTCTATACGTATAATAATACTTTTTTTTCTTTTTTTTGAAGTGAAAACTTCTTTAGCGGCGTTGGGTATAAAATCTTAAACTCGCGTCAGGACACGTGACCTGATCGAAAAAGCGTAAGACGGATGGATATCAAACATGCTGAACGTTAATAATCAAGTTTTCACTTCTGCCGGCACTGCCGGAGTGCAACCCGTCTTTTTTTTATTGTCGATAGGGAAGCGTTTGACCACAATCTCGCCTGATGTTAAGCTGAGATGTGGTCTAAGATGGAACGCGCTTCCCTAGAAGGTACCTGTTCACTCTACGTTTGAAGAAAAATTGTAGGAAACTCTAAATTGTACATGAATATTTTAACATTTTATATTTTTACATGATAATTTTTTAAAAGAATGCTTGGGGTGTGATCTATAATAGATACCGAAGCCAAAACTATATATTTTAGAATTTTTGTCTGTTTGTCTGTATGTATGTCCGGGCTAATCTCAAAAAGTACTGCATGTATTTATTTTAAATTTTGCATTAAGATTACTTACAGTTCGGGTCAATATATAGGCTACATCGTCATTCTTAGACCAATAGCGTGATGATATGACCTATAATAGTGCAGTGATAGTGTAGTGGTAATTTATATATTTCAACACACTGATTACATAGAAAATTAATAAATGTCTATAAAGGACCATTACAAGAAACTTTCTTCCGCATTTATTATTTACTAGCTTTACGCCCGCAGCTTCGCCCGCGTTTTCAAAGAAAAACCCGTTCCCGTAGAATTTCCGGAATAAAACCTATCCTATGTCCTATCTCGGGTATCAAAATATCTCTATACCAAATTTCATGCAAATTGGTTCAGTAGTTAAGGCGTGATTGAGTAACAGACAGACAGACAGAGTTACTTTCGCATTTATAATATTAGTATGGATTCCTACACCTTCCAGAAACTGCAAGATCGCTGCGAAGGTTACATGCGTACAATAGCCTCTCTAGAAGACAGATGTACATCTCTTAAGGGAACAGTGGAACAACTATCCACGTCTCTACAAAAAGCTGCAGCCGCTGAAACAGATTTACGGGCTGAAGTCAGCAAGACTCAGAGGTTATTGAACGAAGCGAAGAATAACGAAAATAACGCTATGGACAAGTTGAGGCAAATGCAAAAGAATATTGGTAAGTTTAATGAAGAATTACAGGGATAGAGTTCGTGTTAAGGCTCACGTTAGCAAGTTTTATTGTTCACTAGCTGCTCCGCGCGCTTTCACCCCTGTAGCTCCGCTCCTGTTGGCCGTAGCGTGATGTTATATAGCCTGGGCTATCTAACACCGAAAGAATTTTTCAAATCGGACAAGTAGTTCCCGAGATTAGCCGTACAAACAAACCTTCCTCGATAAATGGGCTATCTAACACCGAAAGAATTTTTCAAATCGGACAAGTAGTTACCGAGATTAGCGCGTACAAACAAACAAACTCTTCAGCTTTATAATATTAGTATAGATTGGCGCAAATAAAACTCTTGGTAGTCTCACAAAGATCACTTATTTGCTTAAATTAAAGATTTTAGATGCGTTTATTTTGAATGATTATTAAAAATTTCCAGTCATTTTTGATTTCGATTTTTCTACTTTAATAAAATCTCACAAAACAATGTATGTATTGAAACAATGTAAGATTGTAATTGGTAAATGTTGAAAATATGTAATGACGATTCGATAGTGCTTCTAAAAGAAGTCAATTGAATAAATAAATGTTTGAGTTTGAGTTTGATTGAACCAAGTCTAATATTCACTATTATAATTGAATCAGATTCCTAATTTTTTTTAATGCATAATACTTTTTTTTCAGCCAATTGTGAAAACGAGCGTCGTGTATTAGCAGAGAAGTTGGAAAGCGCCAAAGTGGCTGCGAGTGAATATAAAAGATTGAACTGTCAACTGGAAGACCAAGTGCATCGTCTTACCAACCAGCTAGCTAACCTTGAGGCTCAGAAGTAAATATATACTTTTTATCCACTTTATATTTTTTTTATCCAATTTTTATTAAAAGATTCTTCTGAATAAATTCGAAGAGATGTGTTTTTTTTAATGATTTTCTGAAATTTAATATTTTAACGACGGATAACATTTGATAAACATGTGACAAAGAAAGAAATAATGATATTAAAAATGCCTTCTAAATCTTTCTCCACTTTGAGTCTGACACCCTTTACAGTGCTTTTCCACTAATGTGCGAGGATGTGTTTGTAAACAACCAATAGTATCACGTCAAATGCTTCAAACTTGAAACCGAACGAATCGATACTATTGGTTATTTATTTTATCCATTGTATGAAGTATGCATCACGTGTTCAGAATTTACTTAACTAATTCTACAATTTTCAGAGCGGACCTAGAGTCACAATTACGCATGACAACATGGGATGGCAAAGAGAGCACCAATAGTACTGAACTAGAGAGAGAGTTACACGCTCTACAGAGAGAGAGATCCGAGTTAAAAGCCAAAAATGACGCATTACAAGATACTATGAGGAAAATGGAGGCTGAAAGGAGAATGACTCGACCGGTGTTGAGGAGCAAGAGCCATGATAGGACTGATAAGTGCGTGTTTTACTCGGATTTGGATTCGGGTAAGTATTTTTTATATGACTGGCAAAAAAGTGCATCGAAATTCTATAAGTAGTTTGTAGGAAGAGTTTAAAAAAGAGTCATGATAGGACTGATAAGAACGTGTTTTACTCGATTTTGGATACGGGTAAGTATTTTCTATAGTACCCGCAAAAAGTGCAATAAGATTCTGAAAGCAGTTTGTATCGAGAGAGATTGGAGAGAGATTGAAAGGAAAGAATCTCGGTAAAGTAATAAGAGTGAGAATGTATATCATGATAGATTTGTGCGACACATATTTTCAACTCTATCTTACGACATATAACAAAAAGTAAAGTAAAATATTAAAAGACTATATTTTTCCAAAGATTTATATATTAAATGATTATTTATGATTTATTATGAAATCAATCGCAAAAATAGTAATTTCGCAGTTTTATTTATGAAGTTACCATTACCACCCTATGCCACATTAATTTAGCAGATATAACAAGTTTCTTTTCATTAAATCAAATAGGTGCCGATTCCTCAAAAGATTCCCGTATTTACAAAGACTACAAGGATTACAAGGAAATACCGTGCAAGGATAAACCGTACGGTGCGGATTTCACTCTGCTTGAGTTGGAAAATAGAGAGCTAAGAATGAAGATACGCCGCTTGGAGAAGGAATTAGCTGATAAGGTAATTATAAGATGGGTTGGGATGTAGTGGAACTTCGTTTGGTAATTTTAAGAGAAGATTCAAAATTTTTAGGTAAGTTACTAATTTTGTTTTTTATTAATTCTTTCTAAATGAGAAAAATGGCGGCCCAAATCCGTTCACCGTTTTAATTGAGCGATAAGTTAACTTATATACAATTTTGGTAAATGTAAGTCATTTTTCATGAGGGTTTCAGACAAAATAAATACATAAAAATATATTGCTTTTCAAGCTTTCCCATTCAAGCCATAATGTTAATTCGCGTCCCAGGAGGCAGAACTATCGATAGCTCGGAACCGCTACTTATCGGAATTGTCTACGGGCAACAGACAAGACTCGGAGCAGTACAAGCAGGCCGCGCTGCAGGCGGAACGGCTGCTCGACGCGAGGGAGGCCAGCCATAGACAGCAGATTATACGGCTTGAGAATCAGGTTTATTTATTTATTTCTTCGTAATCATACAGCATTTTAGTAAATAACATTTCTTAATATATGTATTGACACAGAACTATGAGCCAATTATGATTACAAAACAAGGTACTTACAGCTAGATACTTACTAGGTTTGTTAGGTTTATTTTGTTTGGTAATAATATGTGGCATTGTAGACAGAACATTATTTTTCACATTTCATCGGTGGGCAAATGTCATTTCGTCGAATTCATCATTTTATTGTTGTTTCTTTCGCACTAATGAAGTGCGGATGATGTCTTCTTTTTAACGGCTTCAAAAAAAAGAGGAGGTTATCAATTCGACCGGTTATTTATTTTTAATGTCTGTACTATGTACACCCATAACGTTAAGGTAATCGATGTAGCACATCTAAATAATATTATGTAATAATTAATATGTAATATCAAGTCTTTTTTTATTTTTTACTTTTCCGTTTTTGAAGTCGGTTATTTTTAACTTAGTTATTTTTATTGTATTACTTTGTACTTGTATTCACTGACATGTATTCTGATGATTTATCCTATCCTAGTACTTTATATTGAAATAATTAATTTTTGGAATCAAAATTAGTATGCGGATTTAGCGCAACAAACACATTTCAACTACTCAATGGTCCGGATTGAAGGGGGAGTTTATAGCAGTTGGCATTTTTTTCTTATTTTATTTGTATAAGAACATTAGTCATACATGCTTTCATATAAAAAAGTTCTAAAATTCAAAAGACCACACAACATGTTCAATTATTAATTAAAAGAAAAACAACATGGTTATATAAAAAAAAGTTGATGTGAACAGCTTACAACTTTAGTTTGTAACAGTTGGTATGAATAGCTTACAACTTTAGTTTGTAACAGTTGGGGTAAACAGCTCACAACTATAGTTTCAAACTCAAACATTCATTTATTCAATTAGACTACTATTTAGTAGCACTTTCGAATCGTCATTACATAAGTATTTTTAACATTTACCACGTTTACCAGTTTGAAAAAGTTAGGGTGAACAGCTGATTTCTATAATTTGAAACATTTTGAGTGCGCAACTGACTACTATAGTTTGTAATCCTGTACATTTGTTTGATCATATCGGAAGTATATGGTATACTCTGTGTATAGCTGAGCCAGGTGCGTGCACAGTTGGCGGCGGAGGTCCGTCGGCGGCAGAGCTACGTGTCGCGCTCGGGCCGCGCCGCGCGCGACATGCAGCGCCTGCGCACTGCGCTCGGTGACTCGCTGCGGACCGTCGCACAGGTACACACACACACACACACACAGACATATTATGTACAAACGATTTTACACTGAACTCACACACATACGTACTAACGATTTTACACTGAACACACACACATACGTACAAACGATGTTACACTGAACTCACACACATACGTACAAACGATATTACACTGAACTCACACACATACGTACAAACGATTTTACACTAAACTAACACACACACACACAAACCCGTTAAACGATTTTGCAATTAACTAACACAAACACAGACGCAGAAATGGGTTTGCACCTAACTACCCCACACACTCGCACACGTACAAACAGATTTGAATCCAACTACCACACACTCGCACTTGTACAAACAGTTTTGAATCCAACAACACAGTTCTTTGAAATTAATTCTCCTAAAGTCACAGATGGGTTTATGGATAACTAGTTAGTTACCACACACACAAACATATTTTTGTTTAATGTTTAAAATATTTTTAAGTCACAGATGGGTTTACGCCAACCACACAGAGAAATTTTAAGCCGCATCTTCCGCCGTACCGCGACCATGGCAACGCCTGACCTTTCATCAACCCATGATGCCACCCCAGCAATCGAATTTTAGTCTTTTCTTTAGGTTTTATGCGCTTCTTGTTTTCTATCGGTTATATGCCCAATATTTTTCTTGTTTTAATTGTACAATAATTAACAATTGTACCTATAGTAAATTTCATTGTTGTTTCTAGGATCCAGCGTTAGATTCATACACGTTAGAACACGAAGCTCGCAAGTTGGACAGCACCCTAGCTCACAGTCTGCCGCCGCTCAATGATAGCTACGACTCCTCAAAATGAAGAAATTATGGAAGAAAATTATTAAATGTAGCAAGCAAGCAGTTTGAAATTCATATGAAAAATATGTATTTATAACATTGAGTTACATGTACTACGTACTAGAGAGGACATCGCTCTACACTATTTGTAACACGAGTTAGAGTCAATCGTGTCAAACTCAATTTTTTTGTTACATTGGTTTTAATTGATAAGTTTATTCATATTTTTTTAATAAGATAAACAATATTTATTTGTTACATTGATTGGTTTTAATTTATAAGTAATAAGAGGCAGAATATCTACAAAGTGTATGACTCACTAGCCAGTAGCCACCCCGCGCCGCCGCGCTTGTCGCACAGATTTTGTTCGTGGTGCCCTCTCTAGTAATAATACCTCAATGATTTATAAAGAAAAAAAGTATGTTTAGAGTAGTTTTGAAAGTTTAAATGTATGGTTTTTACAAAATTAGAAAAATGTGTGTTTGAAGTATTCGTTTACAGCAAATTGATATACTTCGAAATATTATTTATTTATTAGAAAAATTATATGATCGCCATATTTTGTTCTAGTCAAAATAATTATTTTTTTCGCCTATTTTAGATTAAAATCAATTAGGTAAATACAAATAACGAAATCCTATATCATATTTTGAAGGTATCTTCAGTTATTGGTCCTTGTATTCAATTCGGAAAATAAATTAGTTACATTCAAATAAATTATTTTAAAAATTTGCGTCTTAGTCAAATTTGTCCATGTTTTTTTTTAAGTATAATTACATAGATACACAATCACATCACAAGAAAACTTCAAATGTGTAGGTCTAAATTCTAATCGGAAACCAAAGT
This sequence comes from Colias eurytheme, assembly GCA_907164685.1. Classification (NCBI taxonomy): domain Eukaryota; kingdom Metazoa; phylum Arthropoda; class Insecta; order Lepidoptera; family Pieridae; genus Colias; species Colias eurytheme. The sequence continues at coordinate 3,064 of CAJQZN010010463.1, read as the reverse complement.
TAAAGCAAAATCAAGCTCATTAGCATTACTTTAAAATGTATTCACAAAAAGTACCAAAAGTAACGGCCTAATCGAGTTCGTCAATATACTTCAAAATAAATTCAACCTTATTCTGATACAGTTAAAGTCGGATTTACAAATCATCAAAACTCCACCCTGGGCAGACTTTTGGTGAGGACATTTTTTGTCCGTGATTGTGTCTCGTTCAATCGATAGAAGGAATTTTACCTAAGAAAGGAATTCTAAAATTTATTATATAATATTATTGTAGATATTATGTGGACCACTTTGCACGATTTGTATTGTATTTAGGTATAGTAAAGTATAGGAATTAAAAGATGTCTTGATAAACATAGTTACTCATAAAATTGCATTATCGTGATTCTCTTTGAAAATTGTCTTAATCGTCTTTGAATGTATGAAAATTCTTTTGTAATATAAAAACTATAATCAAGTTTCAGTGATAAAACATAGAATATACCGAATAAACTTGAAGACTTAAAACATTCAAATTTATTAGTATACGCAATTGAGCCCGAATTTTCAACTATCTCGATGCTAAATTGCATCATAACCGGTTAAGCAGTTTAGCGCGAGAGCCGAGAACGTAACAGACGGACAGACTTTCACTTGTACACAAGTATGTACTATAAATTGTTTACAAACAAAAATGACAAATATTCAATTTAAAACGATAGCTAATTAAACTTTGAACAAATAAGACGTGAGAAACAATGACGAATAAGTACTACGTTGAGTCACAGCGATGATGCCGTAAGGTCGTAGTAACCGGAAGAAAGACGGAAGTTTTTTTTCATCAATGACTCAGCTGCGCAAACTAGTACGGTCTAGTTTGTAATGCACTGTTAGAATATGTATGAGTTTACCTATCGGTGTTTGATCGAACTTTTTGTATTGATACGAGTTTTTATGCAGAACGACTTTAGAGGCAGCCTAATTAAATGCGGGTGCAATGCCACTATCGAAAAAATAGTGTTTTTCATTGTTTTCTGAGGCTTTTAATTCATAATAGCTTATTTTGAAATTAGGTAGTTAGTATCGTGCGATATGTCCGTTGTTATTTATTTAAGTACAAGTTGGCCGTGGATGTTTTATAAGGCCTTATTTCACAATCTTTCCCAACAGCTGATTTGCTTTTCTATACAAGTGTGACGGAGGCGTTTAACCTTACATTTTATTCATATTTTTCTACCTACGGCTACGCCGTGATTTGTTGAACCCATGTTTTCGTATAAAGTTACAAATACATATATTTATTTATTGAAACAGCTTTCATCGCAAATGAATGCGTCCGTATGATTGTGTGGCCCACAAATTGTGGCATATCACTACTTCCCGCCCTTATCTTCATTTTGACGGAAGCATTTGCGCGCCATAATCCTATCTCTTTAGTTTCAATATGTGAAAGTTGGAATGGAATGTTGATACTGATACGGTCTTTTTGGGCATAGCGATAAAATTTTATATTTTATAATTTTTGAAAGTTATTTAAACACCTAATAAACGCACTGTTGGGCACTAACTTTCCTGTTTTTATTTTTACGATTCAATTTCGCTGTTGACAAACGTTCTGCGTTTCGTTGTTGCGTAGAAAACCGCATAGTAGATTATACCTACTGCAAGTATTTCAAAATAAACGTTTAATTAAATCAATATTTATAAGGAAATTTTGTCACCGCGTGTTACACATACTTAATTAAAACTCAACACGATGAGTAAAGCGCCTACATAGTACAACGTTTCAACTTTGATATTAAATTATATTTCGAGAAACCCGAACATTTTAATGAATGTGGGTTGATTCTTTGACATGATAATGTTATGTATATTTTAATATAAACTGACTGATTTCCGACACGTCCTACTTGGAATTACAATAACGTTAATTTCAAGCTTATATATTTATTGGTTTACGTACGTGCTGAATTATAAACGAATTATGATTTTCTTTTCGACGACGAGGTCTTTAGACTCGAAATTATTAAGAAAATGTTAATAATTACGAGTTTATAGAACTCACACATTCGGTTCAATGGACATGTACTAGACTAATTGAATGTATAATATGCCGTGTTTTACACAAAACTCGTGTTCAATATAAATTATAATGAAGCTATTCATCGACTTATAATATTTATTTATGGTATCAGGAGACAATTCCAGGAAGCCAATCCTGTATGCGACCTTCATTGACCCCAGGAGAATAAGTCCTGGCGTGGCCACTCGTTAATAAGGTAAATTGAATGAAACGTGGGTCGAGATGCACTCTTGGAAAGCATGAATTATGTTCTACGTTCAATGAAAATTTCAGTATTATGCTTAATCTACTTGTACGTGTAAAACTTATTTTTTTTTAGATATAAGAATACAAATTGTACTTACGGTTCATACTGATCTCATCAGTAATTGTATCTCGCATAAACATTTTGTATACCAGGTGTTTTGTGATTCGTTCTCTAGTCATGATGTTTGTTTTTAAATATTCTGTCTAATGTTTGAAGTACTTATTAAAATATATATTTAAGGTATTTTGAATACACGTGTAGTAGCACGAAATTCCTTAGAAATCTGTATGTATTCAGTAGATATTTTTATTATATTTATATGTACCTATGTAGATAATTTCCATGTATTACAGGAAAACTTGTGGATAGGTACATGGGTTTCAGTGTCATTATCCTTACTAATATGGTTTATAAATATTTTACAATAAATGCCTATAGATTCAAATAAATCAGTATTTTTTATGAAATTTTGTACGTAACTTATCAACATAATAATTGTGTTATCGCAAAGTAAATTGAGTTGATAACGGTAATATTGATAGTGGTGTGTTAGGTTCCCAAACTAGTTTTTATTCGATATTTCAGCGTTTTGTATAGAAATAATTCAGTGCATAATGTTTTGAATATGCACACGTTATATACCTAGTATAATTATTATAATATTTATTGTCTGTTGTGAGACGCGTCTCATGGTGAGCTCGATCTATGTACGAGACCTTGTTACACCTCATGGGATGCGTCATTTCTACTTATTTCGA
>CAJQZN010010462.1:0-12933 GCA_907164685.1 Colias eurytheme | reverse complement strand
TATAAAACTAAGTATGTATAATATTAAATATAATATTATAATTCCATCGGTTAATCTATTCCATCTAGTATATTTTTAATGCACATAATTTGCAGATACATCATACTAATAAATCAGTTATGTTTTAATTGTTAATAATTATTATAAGTCAGAAAATATTTTCATAAATAATTGTGATCGTAAAAAAGATTGTAATAAATGCACTAAGGCCATTGTATAATAGAATATTGTAGAATTAAATGTATAATAAACGTTCTACTCCGTTCCTTGTTTACGGAAGCTTGAGAACCTATCAATTGCTATAAAGATTTTACGGTTAAGATCTTCCACCAACCAACAAATATCTGCATACAATTTATGCATTTAATTTCATAATAGATGAATATAAATATTATATATTTCAAGTAGGTACAGTAAATATATATGTATTCAAAATTAGATATTGGCAACGTTTCTGATTAGATCTAGAATAATCGATCAGCAGGTTGTAATTTATTTTTAGATTACGGAAACGAATTCATTCGTTTTACAATTTATTTTTATTTCAATGGCTATTTGCAATTTGGTATGGTGTTTAATACGTTTTAAAGCAATTTTAAAATAACCTGTTTTCGTCAATTATAACCGAATTGTATGTGAAGATATGTATTTCAGACTGTTGACATATTTACCAAAACGTCTTAAAGCACCAGGAAGACGTTGCTTCCTGATACGTAAATAATAAAATTAATATTCCGAAATGTTTTATACGAAGCCATCTTGACCCGAACTAATCAAAAAGCGTACACTTTAGCATTTTGATATTTACTAGAACTATGTACTAAACATTCACATCGTTAAAAAAATAAATTTAATGAGACTAATGATATCTACGTTCTGCTGATGAAGTAGTCAGATTCACTAAACACAGTGCCAATCCGATGTCAAAACACGACAGTATTAAAATTTTTAAACGTAACCTTCTTATCATCCATAATTTCTGCTATATTTTTTTTATACTCTGTTTATGGATTGGTGCAATAAAATAGTTCACGGTCTGAAATACATAAAGCCACAAAATAGTCCAGTTTCGGCACTTCCGCAATAAGAAGTTAAACTCTATACCCGCAATCTCATGTATTCCATTTCATAACGAATAAGTAATGTACATATGTTTTATAAGCTCTTCAGACTGCACGTCTGCTTTCGATTATTTACTTTACGTTTTTACGACCAACTTATACTGATTTATTCATATTTACATTGATATGATTAATAGATGTAGTGCATTAAACTTCATCATTCACTTGATCGCTGCTATTTTTATCCCTGATGAGTTTTCAATCAATTTATATTCATATAAGTAATGTGTATGTTCCAATATACGATACTTGTGTACCAATAATCTATTGATTAAAAATTTTGTAATCAATTTATATGTGATTATTCTTAATGTCCTTCCCAAATTGATAGGATCTAGCCTATTTAATGCATTCGAATTCGATTAGATGTTAATAGAGGATAAAAACTTTTCACTTCTAAACACGAAGTAGGTCTGTAACTTTACAAAAAAAAATCCGCAAATATTCCAGGCATACGTTGTACTGCCGTCTCGTTAATCGTTAATAGCTTCATGGTGCTATTAAGCTATAATAGCAGTTTTGAAATATATTTTTTCCTGTTTGCTAACTTGTATGTTCGTATGTTTCGTCCTCCGGGTTCGTTGACTTGAAATTAAAACGGTCCTCTGGTTAAATCTGTCGTTGTGTGTGACGCAGTTGGATCGCGCGTCTCGGCCATGTCTAAATTCACATTACGTAGAATATTTATTTTATTGATCAAAGCTTTTGTCTCTTACTCACTTTGAAGTTTCCTTTCGATTTGTTCAGACTTTTTATTAGCTATAATTCATTTTAATTGCAATGACCTTCATCATTTTGTGTATCTTTTGCTATTTTGATGTCTGGCTTAGACAGTTTAGTTTATATTTAGTCACATGTACATAACTATCTGCTATAACGTGGTTGTCTATATTTCATAACTGATGTCAGTTTCAGAGCGGTAAATATTTTGCCAAATTACTGCACTTTATAGTGAAACATTTCAACATTTGGCGCCGGCTTTGTGTTATTTCTAAAGCACTTTAAAATCAATAGTCATAAATATCTGAAGTGTGGATAATGTGATATAATAATTAGTAATAACTCGTGGCGTCCATTAGATGCGGTTACCACACCACACCGAGACCCAAATGTCAGGTTTGACGTCATAGAAACCGTAACGTTCATCTAAATATATTTTGTAACACGAGGGCTAACTGCGCTACGTAAAGGGTGACCTTTCATATCTTTTATGACCTCGCTACTGTAATAGAACATTAATTAAGTCGTAATTAAAAATTACAGGGGCTTGGCCAGCACTTGCGTTTTATTATGAAGTTCAGTAAGGAGGAGTGTGTATAATGGTTCATACAAAACCAGAACATTTGGACTCAAAGTCACACATATATTATTCAGTTAGAAGTCTTCTAGAAGCATATTTGAATCGTCATAACACCGTTTTCCTATTTACGACGCACCGGTTCGGAAATCAGAAACTACGGAGAACCTAAACCTACCAACATCGATTAAACCCAGATTGAAGGAAAGCAAATAAAAATTCATATGATATTCGAAATTAAACACTAAAATCAACGAAATAGGATGCATTTATAGATACAAACAATGGATTTAACATTGGCAAGTATGTTGTAAGTCTCTATTGACGTCACTATATAACTGGGGCGGGCCCTTACGCACGTGTGACCTATTAAACTTTATATTCAAATTTCACCGCAGACAGATTGATGCCTCATGCTGGAACCTGGTAGAAATTATCTTCACTGGCACTTCTGAAATGAGTCTCGATCATTCGTAGACGAATTTTGAGGTAAAGTATGTTTTGCTTGACACACGTGTGCTCTATCTGCCTGTTTGTTTTAGTTTATTTCGGTAATGAAATTAATTATACGAGCATCCGCAATTGGGTTCTAAATAAACTAGAGTTTGTTTTTGTTTGAGTGACCCTTTGACACTATATAAAAAGTCGTTTATCTACTTTTTAAGAATTGCAAATGAAGAATGACTCTTTAAAAAGTTCTCAGTAGAGTAGGTTAAGAGATTGTTGTGTGTGTGCAAATAGGATAAATTTCTTAGAAAAGCTTGTGGTTTATATATTTACTTCTTGAATGGTCGGAGAATTTATATAATAAATGTGACCAGATATTTTACGAACAATGTACAACATTATGCCACAAATCCTTTGTGGAATAAACGTGATATATCTAGAGTGACGCAAAACCTGACGTAAATTTCAGAATAACAGAACATTGATGAAGTATTTTTCTAAACTTCTATTCTATCATAATATGTTCACATTTAACATTATACTAAAACAAAAACACCAAGAGAAATAAAGCAGGAAGACATTTTTCTTTAAATGTTTATAAATAATGAAGCTCATTGACTTTTTTCACGAGAATTTATTACGATTGTAATTTAAAAATTTGCATTTTTGTATTAGGCGTAAAGGTATTGGATACTTGGGTTTTTAATTCTCTTGTTTGATCTTAGGAGATTACTCCAGAAACTAGCAAAGAGATATTTTCGTTACATCGTAGTTAAACTGCTGTAAAACAATAACAAAATTGAGGAAAGGTTTAGAACCGAGAAATCCATGTTGTTACTGTTTCATGTCTATTGTGTAAACACCAAACCGCGGACAGACGATAGAAGGTATCTCAAAAACTACCGTTTGCGTAAATTGGACGTATGCCACGGCTACGATTGATAGCTTCAACACAGAATAACTGTTTTGTTAATTGAATTCAGCACCTCCGCAAGTTTATAAAGAGTTTAATTTTCATTACATTTAGCTTTCGTGTGTTCATAGGAATTGAGACATTTATGAGCACCAAAATCAAATGCGATTCCTAGAAGTTGTTAACTTTATCTAAAATCTGGTTGTAGTTCGATTTTGAAGAATGAAATATTAAAAAGTTAAGATCCATATTGAAATACATTTATTTGAATAGAATTACGTACAAACTGTACGTCTATAACTAAGGACAGGCAGAAAGGTCGGCTTAAAGAAATATTAACTCTATACTGACTTTTATCAGTACATTTCTTCATCAGTCAATCGAACTCCAAGGTTCGGACAACCCTGGCGTTTATACTTTTAAAATAAATGATAAATATCAGTTAAAGAAGATTGCTTACACTTTTAAAGATAACCTTCATAATACGGGTTATGGTCAATAAAGTCCCTGTAGGCTGTAGGTATAGAGTATCCTAAATAATTGTAAAATAATTTGTATGTAACCTCAGTATTATCGACTTATAATGTGTATAATAAGAAAAAATTAAAGGACAGTTAAATTCAATAACGAGACGGGATTCAAACCTGAGACTTTTATAGCCAAAATTTGAATTCTGCTTTTAATCGTTTTTTTTCTATTCTTAAAAAAATTCTCATTTATAAACCAATAATTTTTGCTATAAAAATAAATATTTATTTAATTCAATGTGTAACCTACTATTTCCGTCTTCCTTTAGGTCACGGTCAAACATTTATAGATATACACCATTTCGTTCTCATGGATATTTTATTGATGAAATAGTACGGCCTATGTTGTATTTACACGGATCGATTCACACGAGTAATCTAGGCCAGTAGTTTAGTTACAGTACTAAATAGAAATATAGTAGGTACCAGTAAACACAATCAGGAAAATGTGACATTATTTTTACCTTTTTTAAAAATAATGTCGCATTTTATAAAGATTAGATACTGATATTGCTTATTATGCTATAGTTTGAATATTAACATAATACAAGCTCTCTTTAATTCTTTATACTATGGTTATAATATTATGTAATATCTATTTATAATTGTTTTTTAAATGCTTTTATGTAAAATAAGAAGGCACATTATAATTCTATAATTTATGGATGAAGCAATCACATATAGAAGTGCTAAAATAATAAATCAAATAAAACTTAAATTATTGAATTGTCAGCTTCTGAATCGCTTCAAAATTCACACACTTGAAGAAATAAAGATTTTGCGTTCAAAGTATGGAAATTGTAAAAATAAATTCTCTTCGCTGTTACTTCAGAAATATGATATAATTGATATACCTATGCAAATCGAAATAAACCTTAAATGTATTATAACTAGGATAGTATTATATTATCTGTGATATAGATATTATTCTGATAGAAGATGATAAAGTAAACTAGTTCTAGGAACTACTTAAGTGAACACATACTAAATAACTTAAGGAACTCATAAGGACTTGTCATTCTGTTGCGTTATCTTAATTGTTCCTATTTTTAGTTAGAGGCTATTTATTAATCACTCTGGTTGTTTATTTAGACTATACTAACAAAATGTTTGTTTCCTTATATTACAGTCAATGTAATGAAAATATAGATACATTAAATAACTACAATATAGCTTTATTTTTTTACAAAATAGGCATTTGCTTATAAAAAAATATTATTAGACTTATTGTTGAGGAAAGTTAGGTTAGAAAGGTATCGTTACATGCAAAGAAATATCGATTAGGCTGTTAATAACTGACGGAAAATCAGTATGGAACTACCCATATAGTCATAGATTATGTTCTATATCTATTTTTACAGTCATTTTCTAATCCTTTTTGGTGTTAGTAAGATGGCCATGGAAGGAAACTGTTATTTCTGTTCTTTCACACGAAAATAAAATATAAAAGATAGAATAAACAGCTGGTTTGGGATATAGGTAATGATGTTTGGTTTTGTATGAAGATACTATCTATTAGTTAAGTGGAAAATTTCAGGTAAAGCTGCACCTAGTTTATTTATTTTCACCACAGTACAACGATCCAGAAGTCTATATTATTTTAATGACGAGTACAACTCGGTTCATTGCTTTGACGATGACCTTGTTAAAAGGTTGCCAAACTCTTAATTAATGTAAACAATTGAAATAATTCTTTTATTTGTAAGGAATAACAAAGTACAAGACAACACGAAGACAAAAGATATCCTTCGTGGATCAACGTATGCTTATCCGGATGGAGCGGAGGCACGTGCTGACTGCTGTCTTCTTATAAATTTATTACGTAGGTATTTACGTCTTTTGAGAGAATTGCATTTGAAGAAAAAATATATGTGCACTAGCGATTTGAAAACTTCTGATTTTGAAATAGTATTGACTAATTATATTATCTCTATAGGCTTTGCCAAGAGAAGATGCCATGAATAAAACTAGAAATAATTTGTTTCCATTACATAATGTACATAATATATTTTTGATCATAATTCTTTGTTTTTGTCCAAAGACTCTTACTGCTTATATAAATAAAACACTGCAGGGGTCACACACATTATCTGGTTAAGAAATAGATGGCCGTGTCACTGATTTGGCTGAATAAAATTGTATGCCAGTAATTATTCTTATATTTCCGTCCCTGACCGACTGACAGAACAATAAAAATGGACGTTCAGTTTGGAGTTTTGTATTGAAGAGTACCGTTTTGTAGACTGCGTTTATTTACTATACACAGTTGGTATTTATCCCGCAAAAAGATGTGGTCCAGCAGACTCGGGCTTCTGTTTGAATTATTTGAAAATTATTTGAAAGCTAATTTTGAAATTAGTTTTCGTATAATTTGGCATATTAGGTCTTCCCGTATTGCGCTATCAAACAGTGCTATCATACAGACTACAATGTCGGTCATATAGTGCTAAACATACTGATGATATTTCTGTTAATAATTACGTAACATAGACTTCTGGGTACAGTAATTGTAGTGTAGGTACATACATACTTCAAAGATAAATTAACAGTATTGTGTAACGATGATGACTCATAGAAACTGAATGGGTTACCGGTGCTGGTTGCAACCTTGTTCGTCTTACGATCCTGCGTCACAAATTGTGTGATACTTCCATGTTTATAACGATTTTAAGCGTATCTTGTGTTATTAATAAAGACAACAATAACAGCGTTGTATATGCTAATATGTTATAGAATAGTTTGTTTACGGTAATGCGTTTTACATCACAACTCACACGACTATCTAGTAATGTGACGTCACCGTTAGTTTTTTATTGCGCCATTAGTATCTGCGCAAAACGCGATTTATATTTGTAATGCTATATGATTACCGCTCGTCTTCTTCCCGGTTGGAATGGGTGATTAGCCTTGGTACGCAGCTACGTAATATCTTATGTCAAGGTTTAATTAATAGCTAAATTGAAATGCTTATTAACCGACAGCTGTTGCCTGATGCATTTTAATCTTTAAAATTCCTTTGTTTGTAATTTATCACTCAATACGTATAGAGTACATTATGTAATATGAGTACTACCTACTTACTTAATCACTAAAATTACCTTCAATTTATATTATGGAATGAGTAATCTTTGCCAAAGGCTATGAATCACCAATGGAGAAAAAGTAAAACGAAAAATAGATGTTATCGGAGAAGGTTGGTTTTGCTCGGACTTTTCCAATTACACATAATGACTTCCCCAAACAGAATGGAAACACAGAACAAATTGGTATTTGTGTAAGGTCTCCGTCTAAAGATTGATTAAGGTTACTGGGTTAAAATTACATAACCGACTTGTTAATTATACCTTGCACGCTATTTATAATTCAATAAAACAGTTTATGCACTGTACTTAACTAGAAATATAATAAGAATGTTCTTGGTAGGTTAATCTGTTTTGTTGATTGATATTTTTATGGTTAGGCAGTGGATTTGCATTTTGCAGTTTTGTTTTTCACTCATTTCATCAGAAACTTTTACTACGGGGAATCCATTACAATTGCTATAAATTTCGCGTTAACTACTACAAACATTTTCAATCGTAATTTAAGCTGAAAGTGCGCACGGCCTGAATTTCCTATATATATATATTTGAACTTGCATGAATAATCTGTAACATTGCATTGTTTTTTAAATAATTTAATAAAATTTACATAATTTTATGGAAGTCAAATTTATGTACAAAACTGCCAATTGATATGCTTCATTAAAAATAAAGAAAAGAGTCGTTTTAGGAATCGTTCATTAGAAGTTTGTTCTTTTATCAAATATAAAATGGGTGCTTTATGCGACATTAGAAACAATCCAATTGTTGTTAACCGCACAGAGTCGTAAAAAATACACTGTTTTTTCTACTTGTCTGGATTCTGGATAACGTCAAAGCATACTGCGTCGTTGTAAAAATAAAAATAGCGACTGAAAACAAAACAATTTGCTCTTTCCCGGAATTAATTACAAGCAATTGGTGCAAACTTTATAAGTATAACACTTGTTAATTGCGCATTAACAATATGCGCTGGGACGATTAGTTTTTTAACAGTGGTCAACATGGACCATTTAATTATAATAAGTGACTAATGAATGGTTTAACCATGTAAGGAATATGAGTCGATAACATTCTCATTTAAACTAAAACTACTTTATTAATTCCTAACTATATTATTTGTAAGTGGTGCGAAATCCGTGTATGTTTATAATGTGTCCTAATGCCTAATCAATATCAATAAATAATTAAGGTACCTACGACTACCCTTATCAACTTTATTCAATAAATCAGTAGTAATTATAAAATGTGCTACAATGATCACATTTACCATAACATAAGTGAAATTCAAATTATATTTAAAAACTAGACAAAAAGTATGTCACTTTTCTTTAATATAATTATATATTATAATGGTTACACCGTCACATGATACTACACGTAACACCTTTAGGAGATCCGATACGCGCTTTCTTGTTAGTTGTTACTTGTTACGTATATTAGATAACCTTTATTGCATTAAAACCATATAACAGCAGCCCTTAATGTATATTTAAATAGAGCAAAAATAAGTATGAAAGGAAAGCCTTCAAGCCCTCGTCTCAGCTTCTGGAAAAGGAGAATGGGATGCTCCTATCGAACCCAGATGATATCAAAGAAGAATGGAAACAATACTTTAAGACCTTACTGAATTGTCCAGTAGCAGGGAGCCCCATCACTGAAGTGATAGAAAATAATGATACTTTTATAAACGAGATAAGCCCAATAGAAGTACGAAAGGCAATATCAAAACTTAAAAACAACAAAGCCCCTGGAGCTGACGGTATACCAGGTGAACTGTGGAAGTACGGTGAAGATATAACAACCTCCAAAATGTACGAGCTCATTACTAAGATATGGAAGGAAGAAAAACAACCGGATGAATGGAACCTAGGTGTGATATGCCCAGTTCACAAAAAAGGCTCCCGAAGAAAATGCTCCAACTACAGAGGAATAGCGATATTGCCCACGGCGTATAAAGTACTCTCGTATATTATACTGGGTCGCCTAGAACCTTACACAGAGAAAATCTTGGGAGATTATCAATGCGGCTTTCGAAAAAACCGCAGCACAACAGACCAAATCTTTCTCTTGAGACAGATTATGGAGAAAAGGTGGGAGTATGCACAGAGCCTTCACATCCTATTTGTGGACTTTATCAAAGCATATGATAGCGTCGACAGGGATTCACTCTATAACATCTTGAGAGTTTTTCCAAATCCCTGAAAAACTGGTAAGAATGGTAAAAGTAGCTACCGAAACCAGTAAAATGAAAGTCAAGGTTTGTCGAGGCTTTACTGATGTATTTGAAGTCACCACTGGGCTAAAACAAGGAGATGCACTTTCACCAATTCTGTTCAATCTTGCTCTAGAATACCTTATTAGAAAAATCCTGATACTTGAGGGTGGGATTGAGCTCAACGGCAATCACAAAGTTATTGGATACGCTGACGATCTAGCGCTTCTAGGACAACGTGAACAAGATCTTACGTTAATGGCTAAGACACTAGAATCGGAAGGTCTTAAGAGTGGCCTTAAGTTAAGCGGAGAAAAAACGGAATACCTACATATGAAAAGGTACAAAGATACCAGAGTGTGTAGGAAAAATCTGGTAACCGGAGATACTACATACCTAGGAACAGACTCCTTTAAATATCTAGGTTGCACCGTTACGGATACTAACCGCCGAGAAGCCGAAATAGATATCCGCATCCAAAACGCACTAAGATGCTCAGCAGCGCTCCATAAAATCCTTGTGTCCAAGATTATAAGCAGGAAAACAAAGGTCAAAATTTATAAAACCATTATTAGGCCAATCCTTATGTATGGGTGCGAATCGTGGACACTAAGCCAGAAAGAAGAACAGAAGCTCTTAGTTGCGGAAAGGAAAATACATCGGAAAATCTTAGGACCTACAAAAACTGATGAGGGAATTTGGAGAATGAGGAAAAATCTAGACATCGAAGATCTCATTCGTGAACCCAACATTATTGGTGAGACAAAAGCTGCCCGCCTTCGATGGATCGGTCACCTAGAAAGGATGCCAAACGATCGCGCTGCGAAGAGGGTGTACATGAGCAAGCCGATCGGAAGGCGCCCCGTCGGCCGACCTCGTCACCGTTGGAGAGACGAAGTCCAAAAAGATCTGGACATCCTTCAAGTAGAAGACCTCAACACCAGGGCGCTAAGGCGCGAAACCTGGAAACTTTTGGTGTCGGAGGCCAAGATCCTCTTTGGGTCGTTGCGCCGTTGAAGTAAGTAAGTAAGTAAAAATAAGTATGAAGCTATTTTTATGTACACGCAAATTGTAATTTAGATTAACCTAAGTAGGTTAGTACACTACATGAATATTTTTGTATGATACAATGTTTGTAATGTATTAATAATATATCTACATTTTTGTCCCTATTTGTAATTACAAAGTTTACCTTCCGTGTCAATGTCTAAAATAAAAAAATATCTATCTCGCCTACGTGAAAAATAACTATTACTTACATTACTTACTACCAGGCTTTTGTCTAAATAACTTGATCACAATTACCTTACCCTGAATAAGATAATTGATTATGATAATAATCAATTAAATACATAGATGAATATTTTAGTGAAAAGGTGCTTTGTAAACGATATTTTTTATAATAATATTAACTAGTGTTATATTATGTTTAGTGACAGTTTAACTTACCAACGTGTGAAAGGCCGGTGAGATCTGATTCTGAAAAAGATAAAAATTTCATGAATAAAAATGTATATGATATAGCGTGCCCAAAATTAAAAATAGCGTTATAAATGAGATATGGATATATGTATTGTATTTTTTAACAAAAAATCATGCACACATTTATGGTTAATAGCTTCAAAATAATAGAAAATCAAAACTTTTTATACAGCTAAGTATATTTATCAAGATTAGCAAATAGCAAGTGTCATCACAACAATTTATTTTTAAAAATAGTATGTAGGTATAGTTCATTAAAAAATACTTCGTAATTATTTTTTTTATTCGTGCCAACTTTACGCTTAAAAGTTGCCATACATTTTCACTAGCAATATATGTAAGTACATAATATTAACTTAAGATAGAAATTATAGAGTTTTCAAATTAATGATTAATAAGAATAAAATCAATTTATCATTTTTTCTGTTCATAAAATTTCCATAAACCTTTAAAATTAAACTGCCTTATGAAGAGCCTGCCTCTTTAACTGCCTGAAGAGTTTGTTTGTTTGTTTTGTTCTTAGGAACTACTGGTCCGATTTGAAAAATTCTTTCGGTGTTAAATAGGTTGTTTATTGAGAAATTATTATTACGCTAAGACCAACAGGAGCCGAGCCACGCGGGTGAAACCGCGGAGCACAGCTAGTATTGTTATAATAACGAACGGAAGTGACGCTACGGAACTTCATTATCAGTGCGGAACTATCGATGCAAGGGAAGTTGATGTACGTGCACTTTGTTGCTGTTTTCCTTATTTGATATTGTACTTCTTATAATTATTATTTAAATGTTTCACACATTTCGTGCCAAATAAATAGCTGGAAAATAAGGTATTCTTCAATAATTAACTCTATAAGCAGTATATATTTTATTACATAGATTTATTACCTATCTTTTATGTAATGGTTAGTACGTAAATAATGATAATAATATATGTAGTGTAATTCTGAACCGTCTGTATCTTTTCTTGTTGTCTTCTTTTCAATATAAATAAAGCAAAGTTAGACTATATAATATATATATTTAAAAGAATAGATATAAGATGTACATATTTAATTAAGCGGTAAGTACATTCCTTCAGCATAGAAGCCAATTAAATTCAACACACATTTTAATTGAGGATAAATTTAAACTTAAATTCCAGTCGGTCATATTAGTGTTAATAATTAAATGAAAAAATAAACATAAAAATGGCGGTGACGTTTAATTAGTATTCAGAACACATAAGCTTGTCAGGACTTAACTACGAACAATGGATAAATAAATAACTTCAATTAATTCCTCGTCGTCCACCTAAAAATAAATACGGAAACTAGTATTGTTTTGAGGTATTGACGTATTGAGGTATTCTTCATAAGAAGAGTTATGGTACTAGGGCATGCAGAACCGAGTCCGGTTCCAAGTTTCTGAAACCCGGTTCCAAATCGAGCTCAGAACCGGGTAGAACCGGGTTACCCGGTTCTTTTATATAATACCTCGGAAAAAATACGAAATAAAACAAAAGTAACTGTAAAAGTACCTAATGGGCCTTTTATTTTATGCGGCTTGTGTCTTATTTTATTAAATTAATAAAGAAACAAAATTTCAATACTTCTCTTTATTTATCAGTCTTATAAAAGTACCTTGTTATCATAATATCACATATAAACTTAAACCTTATTCATCAACTGCAAACTGTAAAGCAAAAAACCGGCCAAGTGCGAGTCGGACTCGCGCTCCAAGGGCTCCGAACAAACCTATTTTTTTATAATGTTGTAACTTAAAAATTTATGTTTCTAGCATTTTTTCCTTTATCTGTGTTATAAGACGTTACTTTTACCAAATTTCAAGGCTCTGTGTTCATGAAGAGTAC
>CAJQZN010010458.1:0-12511 GCA_907164685.1 Colias eurytheme | reverse complement strand
CATAGGGACAGGGAAAGCGACTTTGTTTTATACTATGTAGTGAAGGTAGCCAATTAGCAATAATAACGTTAAAAAAAGAAGAAAAAAAAACTGAATTAAAACAAAGCATAATACATAAAACACTATATGTATATAACTACAATATAATATATACATATACAGTATACATAAACATACTAAACATATATTATACTAAATATATTATTCATACATACTTATTGAATATATTACATACATAATTACATAAACATAATATACATAGACAGTACTTATATAGATAGATAGTAGTCTTTCAGCATCTTTTTAAACGATCGTAACGTCTGGGCGCGTCGAATCGTTTCCGGAAGGGCATTCCATAAGCGGATTGCCGATACCGTAAACGATGTACCGTATAATTTAGTGCCATGCACAGGGAAACGAAGAAGAAAGTTATCAGAGGAGCGGAGGGAGTAGGAGTCGGAAGCAAGATAGTGGAAATTGGATTTTAGGTAGCTAGGAGTACAGGGATTAAAAAGGATGGAATAGAGGAGATGGAGAGTGTGAGCATTCCGACGCAGTCGGATAGGTAACCACTTGAGTTTCTTGCGAAACTCAGACACATGGTCAAATTTGCGAAGACCGAATATAAACCTGATGCAAAAATTTTGCAATCGCTCAAGTTTATTGAGCTGATCTTCGCTGAGGTTCGTGTAGCAAGAGTCCGCGTAGTCTAAGAGGGGAAGGAGAAGGGATTGAGCTAGCATAACTTTGGTGGGTATAGGCAAGAAATGACTTAACCGCTTTAAAGAGCTAGCTGCTCCAAATACTCTTTTGCTGACAGTTTTGACTTGTGGCACCCAAGAAAGAACCTCATCGAAAGTTATACCAAGATTTTTTACATTCGAACTATAAGATATGACAATTCCATCCAATTGCACGGGGGGTAAATCGGCGCAGCTAATTTTTGAGCGAAGATGTGGGCTTCCAATTATAATAACTTGGCTTTTGTTAGGGTTGATCTGTAGGCCAAAAAGTGTACTCCACTTACTTATGGAAGCTAAATCAGCGTTTGTCACTCTTATAGCCTCCGGTAGAGACCCTGCATCTGAATGGGTGTAAATTTGAAGATCATCTGCATACATATGGTAGAGAGACGTTATATGAGGAGTCAAGGAGTTTATAAAAATGGCAAAGAGAAGTGGTGACAACACGCCACCCTGAGGTACTCCAGCAACAATATTACACCACGATGAAAATTGATCATCATACATAATACGCTGCCGTCGACCAGTCAGGTAACTACGAAACCAATCAATTGCCGCAGGAGAGATATTAATAGACTTTAGCAGACTCAGCAGGATTTCAAAGTCAACGGAGTTAAAGGCATGACTGAAGTCCAACAAAGTTAATACGGTGAGCTGCTGCTTGTCCATACTTAAGCGAATATCGTCGGCGACTTTGACTAAGGCAGTTACCGTGCTATGACCAGGACGGAAGCCGGATTGGTAAGGGCTAAGGATATTGTTACTGTACAAGAACTGGCTTAACTGTTTATGAATTAAGCGTTCCAGTACTTTGGACAGAAAGGGTAGGATGGAAATGGGACGATACTCATTGAAGGATGTCGGATTATTCTTTTTAGGTAAAGGGATAACATGAGCATCTTTCCAAATGGTAGGGAAGCTGTGGGATGAAATTGAAAAGTTCAGGATGTGAGTAATGATTGGAACGATGATATCAAGGATAGGAATGATCATATCACGGCAAATGGAGTCGGTGCCAACGGCCTTCGAAGATATAGACAAGATAATCTTCTTAACATCAGCTACGGCGAATTGAGTGAAAGTAAACGGGGGATAGTTAGGAGTTGGAAGACTAGAAATATGATTAATACTTATTTGATTATTGAAATTAGGAATTGAATTATACGAACAAAAGAAGCTATTAAGGTTATTAACGTTAAGGTCGGATGGTAGCTGATGACTATTATTTTTCCCAACTCCTAATGATTTAAGAAATTTCCAGACATGTTGGGGGTCGCCGTTTTCGACCGAATCATGGATATGGCGTCGTTGTGCATCCCTACACATAGTATTGCAGTGATTTCGAATATTCTTATATTTTTCACGATTTGCATCAGATTTGCAGGATCTCAATTTAGCTTTAGCGCGATTTTTCTTCTTCATCAAAAGTCTGATTTCGGGAGTTAACCAAGGTGATGGCGCGTGCTTTAATTTAACTGGCCTAAGTGGTGCATACCTATCATATAACTGAGTTATTAGGAAATTAAAGTTCTGCACCTTTTCGTCAATCGATTCAGCGTTTTTGACAGACAACCAATTAATATTGCGGGCATCAACACTAAGTCGCTCTATGTCTATACCACCAAAGTTACGACGCAAAACGGTTACTTTCTTAGCACGGGGCAACTGGATATTATAGGAGAGAAAAATAAGGTTGTGATAGGAAAAAGAGACAGCTGGGAATTGCCCGTGCGTAGGAACATGATTAGGATTCGACACAAACATTAAGTCTAAGAGGGAAGGAGTAGAGTTCGGAAAGAAGTGTGTTGCTTTTAAAGGTAGACAATGTAAATTAAAGGAATCAGTGATAGAAAGGAGTTTAGAGCTACGCGAATCTTGTTTTAATAAACACGTGTTAAAATCTCCCATCAAAATAACGTGAGTATATAAAGGAATGTGTTCATCAAGAGTGTTTTCAAAGTAGTTGAAGAAATTAGTAGTTAGAGAAGGACTGTAGAAAACACCCAGAAGAACTTTTGTATGAAGCAAAGAAATTTCGATGAGAAGATGTTCCGCCGCATCGGACGGAGGAGGTTGAGGTAATAACAGTGAAGGGAATGTGTGATCGTAAGTATATAGCCACACCCCCACCACCCCGCCCGACACGGTCGTTACGAATTAAGTGAAAACCAGGAAGATTATAGAAGGAAGAAGGGAGACTAGGTTTGAGCCAAGACTCGGACACCAGGATAGCGTGAAGATTTGCGCAGTCAAAAGAGACCAGCATATCAGAAAAGTGCGCCGGAATGCTCTGAGCGTTTATGTGAACGATGTTAAAATTTTGGGGGTAAGAGGAGAATTCGGAAGAAATTGAGGAACTGATAGAAGGAAAAGATGTGATGATATAATTATGTTTCTCCAACAAGACGACAAATTCTTCGACAACATACTTATCATAGTTTTCATTATGTCCACTTTATCCTTCCTAAAACTGGTTCTTACAGACATCTTTTAAAATGGTCTTCGTGACATTTGTTGGGGAAAGCACAAGCTTTGCACATATGTAATGTGAATGCGGCAGATGTTTGCAAAAACCCACTTAGCACAAAGTAATGGCTACATACAGGTTTTATAGAGGTTCTCCACTTTTTTAGAAATCCCAATAGTGTAAATCCTATAGTTTTTTTTTTGGATGGATGTACGGAGTTTGTACGTCACGTTTAATTAGTTTTGTTGGCACTTCAAAGTAAAAAATCTGTTAAAACAATATCGAATATCATGTCAAAGAAACCATATTTTATGCTAGAGATAAAAACTTATTTGTATATCCCTGTTTACATATTCATCAAATACTTTTGTTTATCTTTAATAAAACGTACGTAAAGAACAATAAAAAGTAAATCAAAATATTGTTATCGTATTTTTATGTTCATATCTTGAATATTCTGTAGTCTGGAGGTTGAGATAAATTATATGACCTATTTTTAACACTACCTACGTGAGTGTCAAGTTTTACAGTCGGAACATGGTCGGAACAAGCGAGATTCTGCGGTTTTGCCCTCGTGATCTCTGTTAAATAATCGTCCAAGTGTTATATGATGTGTTACTGAAGACTTAAATAAATATTTGTATTAAATTTTATATAAATTTGATGTGCTGTTTATGCGTGAAAAGGAAACAAACATATATCCAGCCATTCATTCACCCTCGCCAATTTTCACAATTGCACGCCTCATAAGCGAAGCGTTGAGGTGGGTACTACTGTCACTTCGCGCAAAACATCTGATTTTTCAAACTTAAAATGTCTTTATGTATCATACATTGCACTTGTAAGATAATACATACACACACATATTAAGAAAAAACACTATTTTTAACGTTCATGATATTTTTGATGTCATTTTTGTTATTTAAACTAGTTAAAAAGCAGTTTAAAAAAGTTCTGTCTTGGACGTCCGTGTGTCTGTATGTGCGGATCCTTTTTCTTGTTAACACGATAGCGACCGAAATACTTTACTAATCGAGTCTTTTTTTTTCTCTTACGCTTGAGTATGCTCAGGAATAGAACCCTTTCATTTTTCAGGGTCTGATTCGATGTGGTTTAATTGTTATTAAATAAACAAAAATAATAATTAATAAATAATTATTTAAAAAAAATTATGAGGCGTGCACTTTTGGATTTTCCAAATTATTATAATATTATAACTGAAATATCCTGTTTAAATTTTAATGTAGCACTTACGACAAAACTATGTATTTTACAGGAAATGAAGAGGTATGTTACATAGTTTTCCTGTTACATGTAGGTCGTAATTAAATTAACAACACCTGATACTTTATTAATAACATTAAAACAAGAAAGCTATTAAAATATGAATTTAAATAAAAGCGAAAGTAAAATACATAACAAGAGGTTTTTGGGTCAGCCTCTTGACACAGTGTAATCAAGTATCGAGCGAAACGAAGCCTTAAAAATATTTATTTGGCAAAAACGAAGTACTCTACCCTAATTATATGATTATGTTCTATACCTTTTTATTCGTATGATGTTATTTGAGTATTCTTTTATAATTTACCGCTACTTATCATATTCAAATTTAATATTATGAACGCGTGAGATATTTTATTTGGGTAGTTTGTACAAAAAATTCAAATTTTAATATGGAAAGGTGCGGTGAGAAAAAATTAATGAATCAAATTCGTTACTAAACGCAATCATTGATAACAGTTTGATTGAATTCAAACGTTACTGTACCGTTTATGGAAATTACTTCACCAATTGGAACCTTCACTACCTCTGACTGAATCCTGAATTTATGAGTAACATAACATATATTTTCAGTTTTTTTCCTAGTCAATTCGGCGAGTTACTAGTTCTACAATGCTTTAGGATCGAATGGTCAATGGTACATAGTCCGTTATGTCATCTAGGCCATAATCTTTTCACGTTGATAACCTATGCATATTAATTGGCACCTGGCTATGTTTCTAATGAATTCGATACTCTGACACCGACGTAATGAGATAACTTGGGAACTATAAGACCTCATTCACACGAGAGCTTTTTTAACGTCCGTTAAAAAAGCGTCCAAATAGAACAAATGCATTCCCAAGTATATGTTCACACGTCAGCGCTTTTAAAGCGCGACGCTTTTTTATCGCGCAGTGTTCTATTTTCAACGCTCGGCGTTGGGCGTTAAATAAAATAGACCATAGGAAACTTCTTACTATTATTCAGACGAGCGCTAAAAAAGCGCCGGCGCTGCGTTCAGTATGCCGCACGCTCGCTCAGCGGTAACACGTATTTGTTGTGCTTATAATCATCAGAAAATCGATACGATGTCGTGGATTGTTGATCCCGAACTATTAATTATAGATGTGGAGTCTCGTCCGTTCCTGTATTCAAAATCGTTATAGACATTTGAAAATAATAAAAAAAATTCCGGTGTATTGCCTTAACTCTTCGTACAGTGTCACAAACTGCCCTTTTAAGTATCTCTGTTCATTCAGAGGATGTACCCAGAATGCCTTTTGTTTTCTTTTTCGTCTTTTAATAACACAAATCGCTAGTGCCATTAATTTAGCAGAAACCATTTCCACGTCTTACTGAAGCCAGAGACGAGACATGAGTGATTTTAAAGCGTTAGTATGAACAACCACAGAGAGAACGTTTAAAAAGCGCCAACGCCGGGTTTTAACGCAACGCTTTTTTAACTCTCGTGTGAATGAGGTCTTATGTAATATTATAGCGTGTTAGATTTAATTGTATGTATTATGTATTGTTGTATGTGAATTACAGAGTTTCTTGCCGGTTTTTCTCCATAGAAACTGCTTTCCGTATCGATGGTAAATGGTCAAACTATGTTATGACGAGTCAAAAGACGTGCTTCTAGAAGAAATCTAATTGAATAAATAAATGTTTTAGTTTGAATCTAATTAAGTAAATAAAGTAAGGCAGCTCTCTCAACTCTATTCTTTGTTCATTTCTGTCAAAATGTAAAATCGACTGCTTTTCGCTTTTGTATTGCTAGAGAATGTCATGGTAACTAACGACTGCGTCATGAATTCAGTACATACATGTATACAGTATATGCTTGGTTGTTTTTAGAGGTAAGAGATCACTATACTTTAATTAGTTTCATCGACATCTAAAACCTACTGATAGTGCGTATAGGTTTTATAATTCTATTTTTACGCTTTGATCTCTTATGTTATTAACTTTCATGATATGAAGTTAACAACACCACTGGGAAATGCTACTTGGACACTTTATTAAACTAGTTCAGAAGCCAAGGGATTCATATAAGCACTTGAATCAATAAAGTATATTATAGTAAAGGGTATTAACACACTATTTAGGACTATGACAAAACCTTCGTTTCGCTTCATCAAGCCGTGATTTAACCGTATTTTATAATTGTCAAAGTAATGAAGACCTCTTTGCTTGTAGGAGCGGAATACGCTATTCAGAGCGAAAGAGAGGTCAGGCCGGAGGTCAAATATTCGCAAAATTAGGATTACGGTTACCCTTTAATAAATAACTAGTTTCTACCCGCTGCTCCACTCGATACGAATTAAAATTAGTATCTTATTAGATAGGTACCTATTTTTAAAATCCTCGTTGTGATTATGTTCCAATTAATAAATCGGCATCCGATTGTTTAATTTATCAACTATTGATTAAAACAATTCTTGAATTAGTAAATAAATCTGTTTTATCTTTATAATGGGCCAAATGGACAATAGAAACTGATTTTTGTTTATCAGTGTGTTTTGATTGGTGTAAAACTACTTCCATATTATTATAGCCCAAGTATACTCGGTTAGCAAAACCTATATTTTACTACATATCTGTGGCCGACTTTTTGAATGTAGACTAGTCCATGCAGTCTTATAATTATTAGGGTCAACAACCTGTATTTACCTATCACAAGTATTATTTATTAATTATGTCTGCTCTACTTTAAATAATAAGATATTCATATCTGTTAAGTGGGTTATAGTCCCGGTTGTTAAATATTATTTTTGTTTATGTAGCGTGGTGTTCTGGTTTAAACGGAGAGAAGTTCGTTATCCTAGTGGCCTAAATCCGAAGATCTGTATAGCGCAAACCAGAAAAATGTGTGTGCTAAACATGTTCTTGGAATACATATAAACAAATTGCTTTGTTTTGGAAACAATTCTTAGAATAAGCACAGTATGCCGGCTAAATCTGTAAACAAAATTTCTCCCAAACTTTAATTTGTGTTTCGGAAAAACATAGCCTTATCGCCGAAATTAATATTTGCGATAATTTTTATGGGTTTTCTATGAAATGTCAGTCTTATCTGAATTCCAGAATTCATAGAAATTATTTATAATTTATTAGTTTCATAGAAGTCTGCACTTACGGCCAAGTTCCGGACCGGCGTTGTCTATGGTGGCGGTGTTGGGGCTCTGGGTGCGAGTGCAAGAGGCCCTGAGGGATCAAACTCTTGGAGGGCTTCCTCTTGAACCTCTCCGACCTCTCGACACTCTTGCACATCCTCAGCGTCGACAGTTCCGACTCGGAGCTGCACCACAGCGACTCCATCGACAACATTGTTTAAAATTCGCACAACTCAATTTTCCATAATCACGACGTTTGTGTATTTCTCAATACGGGCACGGCCTTCTAGTACGAATGTTGCAAAATTTAGCACTCGCGAATACAACGAAACCTCGAACACGTTAATAGTGCAAGGAGGGAGGTGAGCGAGCGGCAGCGGTACACTGAGCGCACGTGATCGCGCCTCCCGTGTGACTAACCAACTGACGGATCACGGATGGACGGCTGAACGCCTGATAGCATAATGTTGCGGTGATAGGGACACGGACCGAATGCGTGTGCGAAATTATAAACATTACCCGCGTGCAAGCCGGTGGATGTAACGCAACGATTCATGGAATTGACGAGATGCAATGAATATTTATTAATGGCTAATTCATTAATAATTAATCATTAATCCATGTACAATGGCATTAACAAGACACTTTGTAAAATGCAAACTTCTTGTATCGTAAATTACATTATGGCTCGTAACTAACATTAATGAACATTTTGTTTTATGATAATTGGGAATCTAATTGTCTGTTAATTAACATAATCTAGATTTAGCACATTAGTGAGAAAGTCTTTTCTGTCTAATACGTTGTAACACGCGAGACATTCGCTGAAAATTATAATGATCAAATTCTCCAGACTGGTAAGTGAAAGTACTAGCTTTAATCTGTATCTCGTATAATTACTTAATTAGTCCGCGCCAACGTTCCGCGAAACTAAAACGCTATCCTTAATTAACGACTGCATACGAAAATTATTCATAATATTCACTGCTATACTTTTAGAAAAGCCAGCTGAAATTCTGCCTCAAAATACAGAAAACGATATACTGATATTACTCAATTTCTATTGTTTGATTATTTTGAAAGTTAAAATTTGCTATATTATTGATTTTGTTACATTAATGATGCTGGGGATATAACATATTCTTCATTATTTAACCCATTGACCACCGAGCGCCCCGATCGGGGCGCGACACAATAGATTATCTATTGTGTCTGTGATTCCGGGGACTGATGGATTAATCAATAAAAGATTAGAAAATATCAACACAAAGATGAGATACTTTACAATTTACCATAATTAAGTTATCTCCAAAAACAACTGCCGTATAAATGCAGTATAAAGTATACCTAGTGAAATAAATTGAGAAAATAATGAAGAAATCATGCAAATATTTTTATATATGAATATAATATTTCCATAAGTATTGCAAGGTACAAGGTAGTAGGTACAGTCTTTTTTTAAAATGATAAAAATTGACATTATCAGGAAAATGAAGAAGATATGATAAATAATATCACTTCTACTATAAGATTGACAGTTTCCTTCACAGTGTAATGATTATTGTGAGAGATTGTCTCCATGCTTATTCTTAAATGATTGTGATCTATGAGGACACAGAAAGCAGTATAAAAAAAAAACAATATGACATGTACAATGGATCCAAGTCCGACCTACTTTAACCTGTTTCTTTATATTTTATTGGTGTCAGACTCAGACGACTACATTTATAACACCATATTTATACAATGTGATGCAATTTTATTCAAGCCATCAATGAACATTGTAAAAACAAATAGTTTAAATTTATAACAGGTTTACAGTTAAACATTCACATTTGTCAGAAACCTATGGATTTTTTTTAATTTATTAGAAATACTTTCGGTGTATTTAAATTTTTGTTATCTCTTTCTAAGAATGCTTATCCTACCTTATTTTAAAAAATATTTGTCAAAGAGTGTCAAATACGCTATCCAGCAAGTGGTGATACTGGTCAGCATAATAGAAAATTATATTTAAGTAACAGCTTTTAATCCAATTTTTTATAAGAAACAAATGCTATTAACTATGATTCATGTTAATTATGTATATCCAGATTTATTTATCTAGAAATATACTATAATTTCATTAAAATATGGGCTAATTTTAGTTTAATTGTTGTTTCTTTAGGCTACCTAAAGAAATCGCCGATAATGTTTACAAAATAAGGTTGTTACATAGAGATATTGATACTTTAAAGTAAATGTATAAAATATTGCAATATTTAATACCTTTCATCGTCTTCTTCAATTGCTTTGCTTGTAGTTGCACATTTATTTCTTTTGTTATCCATCTTCATAACACACAAACCACAAAATACACTGACGTGCAATCATAATTAGCAAGTTATTACATGCACGAATATATAATTTTTCACGTAATTGAAAAAAATAACTATATCTACGATTAAATCTATGTTGAACTATAAAAATTCTGTACGTTTGTTTTGTTTATAAATTATTTCTTCTAATCAGAAACAATCATATTATTTTTTCAGGTTATGCCGTGACATTGACAATCACGTAAGTGTCATTTGTCAGTTGTCATCCACTTAAATAATAAAATTATGTAGTAGAACAACATAAATAAAAGGAATGTTTATCTTAAAAACGTGCTAAAAGACGCGAAAGAATAAATTGTGCAAAATAAAGGTTCAAAAACTACATTAATTTATTGTTAAATTACATTAAATTAATTTGTTTGATCATCGCAAATATACAGTAATACAATTTGCTATTCGTTGTTTCAGGAGTACCAAATTTGCTTCGCTTGCTATGTATAAAAAGTAAAACGTTACTTGTCCTTATTACCTACTACCTCTACTACCCTTATTTTATAACTTACCGGAATGTATTCAACTTGTCAATCACACCGCTTAGAGGATTTTTGCGGAGAGGCCCGGGGGATCCACCAGGCGAGTTCTCTCTGGACTCCGCAGCGAGCGCCCGAGCGACCATCAGGTCTTGTTCGTTTAACATCCTGCAAAGTAAATGAAAACCATGCTTTTAATGAATGCTTTCCTTTTCCACCTTTCCACATAGGTAAAGATATCTTTTACTGTATAATTATTGTCTCCTAATTTATTTCGTTCAAAGATTACTTACGTTCATAATTAACTATATATTTCGAGTTTGTTAAATTTTCCCCTGATATTTTTATTATAAAAATAATTCTAAAACTAAATCATAACCTACATAATATGGTATCAATAATTACACCATTAATTTAATTTTTCCGAGTTTTAGCCACAAGTAACTAGGTAAACTTTCAAATTAAAAATATTTTGTAACGAAGTTCCTTATCGTGCATTTTCATGTTTTCACAAGGCACAAAAAAATTGCGTAGGTAGGTAATATATTTTATTGAATGTGCAAAGATTTGTGGTCCGGTTGTCGAATATTGCGCAGGGTCAACATAATACTTTATATGATAAACATATTAGGGTGGTGGCATTGGCAGTCTACCAAAATGCACTTTAGGTTTCACCTCAATTTAGTTTTTATAAAATGACTTTATTACATAATTTATAATGCCTTAAAACAAATTAGAATGTAAAAAACAAGATCTTTTAATTTTAATTTCTTTAGTTGCGTAAATACAAGAATTTGCGGTAGGTATTAAGTTATTTACATATAATTGGTTAAGAAAAAACTACTTACATAGGTAACTACGCACCTAATAGAATCTGCCACGGGAATCTGCATATTTATAGACTTTACATCACGTAGAATAACAAAAATGCTCACGTGTTTACTAGCTGACAAGATTTTACGAAATTACGATAACAGAATACAGAAGTTATTTCCTAAATTCTTTCTATCGAATATAATTTTTAGAACTATTTCATTGTGGTAAAACCTTTTTCAAAAAAATTAGTAATAACTAATAGATAGTGTATTTTCCAAAACTCCCGCCATAACTCAAGATTGATTATAAAATATATGACACATAATATTTATTATAATGTATAGGTATTGTATTAATAAAGATAATAAGGCGTGCTTTGTTCATCGCTCAAGGCAAAATTGCATATAAATTAGAAGGTTTCGAATTAAGAACACATTCATTGAACCATAGAAAGTTATTAGCCGTGTCGTAATATCGTACGATGTTAGACCCTCAAACTAAACCTGTAATGTAATGTCATGAACACGATGTTATTTGCATAGGCAATGTCATTACTCATTACTTTAAAATAAATATAAACAACTGGCTTTCCGCCCGCAGCTTCGCCCGCATAGTCAAGGGAAATTACCAAAAAATTGAGGTGGCTTCCCCAGTAAATAGTACCTAATAGCAAATAGAAATAGGTAGCCTATATCATTCTCCAGCTCTTCCTCCGAAAGAAAAAAAAACACGCCTTCAAAATTTATGAATTACTATGCATATTTTTATCATATTATAAGCGAAATTTTCCATTCATTACTCAAAATGATGGAAAGCAAAATTATTGTTTTTGAGAAATTTTGTAAAGTAACACTATATCGACCCCATTGCTGCAATTATTGGTAAACATAGTAGGAATTGAAATTAAAACATATTATACCTAATAGTGGAAAAGTTTCAGATATAAAAATTGATCAACAAACTTGATTCACTTTATAGTACCGGACACTTACCGAGTAAGTGTTCCTTTCTTTATGTTTACCCTTCTTTTTTACAATATTTATTTTGCGAAATAGAATAGTCGATGTCTAGTCATATTCCTGTTTAAAGTATATATGTTTAAAATTTAAATTAACAGATTATACAATCAGGTGTTCGTACCTTATGCTATATGTATCTAAGCAGCTTCTGTTATTTATAAAAAAAAATCTAACAACCAATAATTTAAACCGTAAAGAGCGCGTTATGAGCATTTTGAGCTCGGAGCAATTTTGTTAAT
>CAJQZN010010457.1:0-12457 GCA_907164685.1 Colias eurytheme | reverse complement strand
GGGGACAGGCCGAAAGTGAGGGGTACACTTTTTTTTGAAAACGCTCACACACCAAGGCACTAATGAGTGCTGCCACCTTTTAGAAGGACATTGAGACCACGTTACTAACATCATTCTAAACTGACGATTCTAAAAGTTACGACGTACAACAGTAGATGGCGCTGTTTCTAATATATGTAGTGATACTCTAGTACTTTTTATGTTAAATAATTAATTAAAATTAGACCACCAAAGTTTACCTACTTAATTATTCGGGAATATTTTATGAAATTCAAAAATAGGAACAATGGGAAATATTATAAAATGAATCTGTTTAATTTAAATAAGTAGCGCCATCTAGTGTTTTATTCTAAAGCACATTAATGTTTTCAATTCCCAACGTTATTGCGTTTTTTGTGCTTACCGATAGATGTCACGAAATAATATTATTTCGATTTATTTTTAATCATTTAAAAAAGATTGAACACCAACCAAGTTTAACTAGTATTTTTTTAAATTTGATTTTTTTATAGAATGTTTATGAATACTTTTTATTGAGTTTTTTTTAAATCAGCATCCTGCATTACCTACCTTTTTCATAGGTAGTTAGATACTCGGTTCGCGTAATTTTCTCTTAAATTTTCTAAAAGGATATACCTACCTACAACTTTTTTCTTCATGTAAGTTACCTACCTGAAAATTATTAAAAAATAGTACATAAAAATTACTATTTATTTTTATGTGTAATACGCAAATAGGTATAAGTACTTAGTATTAATTATTTTTGTCTATTTAAGCTGACCAGATAGTCTTGTACTAGGTATACCAATTTGTATACGTAGTTTATTATTATTAGTCTGTGCTATTACAATACTTCGAATAAAGTACACGAATATAATATTAACGAACCGCCAAAACAAATCGTTTGAAAACTTTGCAAAAAAATTCTGGCAAATTTAAAGTTGCCAGTTTATAAATATTGCTTATTTACCCAAAGTGACGCTGATCCTTTCCAGGTTTCAGAGAATTATTGCCGCGAGTACGTTCGTATATTTTGAGAAGCTTTCCACGATGTATTTTTATCTACACCATTTTAACTAAGCCGTTACTATTCCCAGATTCGACATTAATGTATATTATATCATTACCATCAATTTGTTATTGATGCTAATTTATAGCTGTAATTGTAGGTATGCTTTAACATAATTCCTCGGGATTAGATAAAACATGGTAATTACGGGACATTTTATTCACAAAATTTAAATGTCTAAGGTCTATTTGAAGTAACAATTTCGTACGTTGAATAGAACTCGACTGAAAAATGCAAACTGCAGTGTGGTAGTAATTAGTGGTTTCACTATGTGGATTACTACGTTTTACCCGATTATTTGTGAAATTTTTATTATTTTATATTAAGTGTCCCACCATCTTGTGTTGTGTAGTGAGCGTTTGGGATATAAGTTCATGAATCAGACAGCAGACTGCTTTGTTTTAATTCTCTCGCTGACCAAAGAAAGCCATAAAAAACCCTTATTTTATTATTTTAGTATAACCCAAATACGTCACTGCAAATCTGACGAAAGCGGCATAATGTGATTTATATAATAAACATGCAAATGTTCATTTTAGTCTGGACTCTGGGCAACGAACTGAGGTGTTTTGGTTTGTGAAATAAATCTTCGTAATATACTTACAGGCAATTATTTATTTTCACAGCTACTGATTTTAAATTCAGTTGATTAAACGATAAAATCTTTATTAAATGTATTTGTGACATTTATTAATTGGAATTAAATCCCACATACATGTAAAAATAATTTCATTTTATTTTTAAAGAAGAATCAGCCGAGTAGTAGAATCTAAATTGTATAGGTATATCACTAAATGCCTTGTAGAATTTAGATGTACAAACTGAAATAACACTTGTATTAAAAAAGGATCATCAAATTCTCCAAATTATTTTTACAAATCCAGAATCGAAACATTAATTTAGCTAGATTTCTTAGTAGCGCTTTATATTTAGACTTAAAAGCTCATGTTTTAGCAAAATGTTTTTTAGAGTTTGAATTATCTGTAATCATAAACATTTAATGGCTCAACTATACCTAGCTAATAAATAATTACAAAATAGATCAGTGCTATAAGGTACCCTTTGATGTGTATGTATTGTCTGCGAATGCTGTGGCCTGCGGTTTAGCCTACAGACTACAGTAGAAATATATTATAGTAATGTGTTACCTTGGTTTCGATCGAATACCTTTCATCTTTAAGGTAAGAGTAATTGTGAAATTCGCTTTGTTATTGGTATTTTAATGGGTAAAAACTGGAGAGTCCGCTAAAAACTTTTTATTGTTTAGGTACTTACCTTTTTTTTTTTTCAAGTGGGGAAATCTTGCCTAAGATACCCACGGCTCCCGGGGAAGGAGCCGTGGGTTATGTCGGATTCCTACCGACCAAAACCCCACCGTGTACCAACGCGCTGCTTTAGACGGGATGCGGGTACACATTCGCAATCTTCCGCATGTCCCGCCCACCGTTGTTTAGGTACCTACCTAGTTAATATGATTTTGGTTAGTTTTATTGGGTCAGTGGTGTGCATCTTTTCTATATAATTTTCAGCAACAACAGCAAAAATATATTAAAACAATTAGGTATTATTATAACCTACCTCTAGCTACCCAGTACCCACCTATTTTAATAGGAGATAACATCCGATAAAATATATCTTTGTTAAAATATTAACACATGGTAAGTAATTTTTATAAAATTTGTTTAAGAATGTTACCTCCACGTATCGAATATTTTGGTACTATGCAGTTTGCAGTTTTCCGAAAGTATGTTTATCGCGATACGTGCTAGCACGCGTGTCAGAGTCATTAGCGAGAAGGTCGAATTTCTTTCCCTATAAAGTATAAAGCAACGGTATAAAGCCATAAATGAATAACATCATGTCACCATATACCATTGTTTGACAATGGAACGGTTGTAAGTTAGTCAACATGACCGTACAGTGCGTCAATTCAATTATTATTACAAACACTAATGTTGATAATACAACAATTAGCATAACATGACTGTACGCCTCTATTGCCCCGAGATTGTCCATATCATATTGCCTTAGTAGGTATATAAATTATCATATCTACAGGTTGATTATGTAGTAGATAAATTTAAGGCCTATAAGTATACAATAAAGTATAAATCTCTCTTTTAAAAATAACGAGCAGTTTCAGACTAAATCCAGATAGAAAAAGCCAAATAATTAATGAATTCTATACCAAAAACATAAATCATTGCGACTGTTACCAGATGGCTAATCTACTGAGATATAATTCATTAAGTTTCAGTTTTTCAGTTCTTCCCAGACACCCCTTATTAGAGTGTTTTATAAATATTTTAATGTTGAATTTAATAGTTGTAGTACAAACTACAAACTAACGTTATAATATTATGTTACGTTTAAGTAACGTACTATCTATGTATAGTATCACAGACTAATAATAATATACTACGTATACAAATAGTATTATATTATCTGTGGTATTATTATTTTAAGTTTTTTATTTTATCTCTCACGATTATATGTATTATGATCTTCTACGTTAAAATTAACTTTAATAAACATAAAATAACACGCTAGATGTAAGGAAGCGTATAATTTTACGAATTTTAGTGAAATTATAATAAAAATGATAAAGGATTATTCACAATCGCGTGCTAGATTTTCTATATTCATAACATTTGACCCTTCAGTTAATGTGATATTTACGGCACCCTCACGTAGCGCCTGGCGTGAGGAATAGCAATAAACCGCTCACCTTGAACTCTAACTATAATATTTCGTAATTAAATTTTTATTAAAGGGTCGTTAAATTGTTTGTCATCGCTTGCTTTGATTATAACATTCATTATTATAGGTGTTTTCTTTGGGTTAATATGAAATGTTTATGACATTGTTTTTGTATACT
Organism: Colias eurytheme; assembly: GCA_907164685.1. Lineage (NCBI taxonomy): Eukaryota > Metazoa > Arthropoda > Insecta > Lepidoptera > Pieridae > Colias > Colias eurytheme. The sequence continues at coordinate 8,510 of CAJQZN010010457.1, read as the reverse complement.
TGCTATTATGGTAATCTTGCTATATTTCTTTATTTCAAATATTTATTTACCTACTTGAAAATGATAGACTCTAGCTGGACGTTTTTATAAAAATCTTATCTGAAAATCTGCATAAATAGAGTATAAGATTGTCATACCGGCACAGAATACATAATAGTAGCTAAATGATACCGGTAAAAGAAAGAAGAAGATAATGATCGTCAAGTAAAAATAAATATTTCATTATAGTTAAGAGTTTCAGTTATATAGAATACTAGAGGTCCGCCCCGGCTTCGCCCGTGGTACATATTTCGCAATAAAAGGTAGCCTATGTCCTTTCTCGGGTATCAAAATATCTCCATACCAAATTTCATGCAAATTGGTTCAGTAGTTTAGGCGTGATTGAGTAACAGACAGACAGACAGAGTTACTTTCGCATTTATAATATTATTATGGATTATGGATTATGGATTATGAATGCTCACATAACGAAGTGTCAAGCTATAAAAGGGAAAGAAAAATCTTGGAAAATACCGTAAATCATATCTATTTACGAACATTCCTTATTTGTATGGCATAAGTTATCGCAATCGCAGGCTCGTGGGAATGTCGTAATAAATCTTATCCAATCACGATATTACTTATATCAAAGCGGAGTTAATGATGGGAAAGTTTTTCGATGAAAATTAGTTTTTCGCTAAAAGTTATTGATGGATGAATATAGAAATCTCAGAAGTACTCTATAACAAAATTCCTTATCAAGAACTGTTCGTTACAAACAAATAGACCAAAGATCACCTTTCTATTAGATGCTTTTCATTTCGTTTCAGTTTTTTCTATATAATTGTCTCGATCCATAAGTTACACAACAACCATTTACACCTCTTTTAACATATCATTCCATTTTCTTTGAAACCATTTAAAAAGTTTATACAACGCGAACAGCAATTCGTTGTCTGTTAATCGGTTCGGCTAATCTGGGTCGCTGCTATGTATTATGTGTGTCTGTACGTACGTCAGCAAACATTGGAAAATGAGCGAACCGTGGAATAACTTCCGCTATCATATTACTGTACCAATAACTGGAACACGCTAATTTATATTACTATGTTCGTGTGTTTTGGTTACAAAAGTATTCGCGTTTTGCATGAAATTACAAATTTGTTGTTCTAGGAAAATAAGCATTAGTAAAAAGTTGATTTTAACCTCATGTCGAAGATACAGAAAATGTGACGATATGTGACATCTACAAACCCGAACTTGGCCAGCGTGGTGGATGGCCTGAACCCTCAAAGAAGGCCCGTGTCCTTGCAGTGGGAACATAAAGAGCTGATGATGATGATGATGATGAAAAAGGTGAATAAAATGTTCCCGTGACTCTTCTAATATATAGTTTAAATACATGTACACATTTCAATAACTACCAATTCTACGTGCGTAAGTATAATCATTGAAGACGCTCTACAATTTCTAATGATTACCATAAAAGCCTAAAGAGTAGAAGATCATTGAATTTTTATGTAATAAATTAAGAATCGTTATTTCATTTTTCCACAAAATATTAGATAAAACAAATTCGAAGATAATTATGTGATTTTATCTAATACATGTAGATACGAATTCATATTATCAAAGAAAATTATATTGTAACTTGATTATAACACATAAATATTCTATTAAAGGTAACTTTATTAAGTCAAATAGCCAAGTCTAGAAAATTCCATATTATATGGATTGTAATGACCATTTGAGTATGAAGTAAGAATTTTAAAAATCTAGGTAAGTGCCTTGAAATGCAACCTGTTTTAAACATTATCTTTAGGTAGGTTGCAAACAAAATTTTAAACATTATCTATCGTTAGGTAGGTTCATAATAAATAAATTTGATCCAAATTTTGTGTTGTTAAAACACTTAATGCATTATTCTTCAATGGAAACAACACTCAAGAAAGAAAAGCTTATTATTGTATGAAACTAGTGCAGCTTTGAGCTTTGAGCATATAATTTAAAGAAGGAAGCGATCGTCATATAAACACGCTCTCATTTCCTTCAGGGAACGAACCCTGACGTCATCATTGTATATTGCATTTACTTTATGCGATATAATCAGAGCAATGCCTTTTAAAGAATCGTCATAAGTATTGATATTTTAATGTAAATGCTATTATGGAGCATAATATTTTAATTCACAGTATAATTTATTTATTAAGTGTTATAATTCAAAATCGATTCAGTTATTTTCACGTAATTGAGCAAAATCAGAACATAAATTTATTTGTGTTAAATAATAATAATTTGTCTCAAAAACCATTGTGTTTTTAAATTTCTCTAAATTATATTTGAACATACAACCATAATATGCACTTCGAAAAGTTTAGACCCTTTATAATATCTAATGTAAAATCGACTGTTAACATTACTAACGCTTCACTTGACCAGAAGAGATGAGAATTAGAATGTTTTCCTTGTAAAGTGTTTGTCCACTCAGAGCTCTTACAGTGCTCTGTTTGTAGAGTAGAGTGGTCGAACTAGGGCTTGTTATATCTAATCCGCATTAAGACTGTAAGTTAGTGTTAAAACAGGAATACTAAGAGAAGCTTTTGTCTTGTAACTCTGGAAAATATATTTACCACTAGCTTCCGCCCGCTGCTTCGCCCGCGTGGTGTTTTAATAAAAGGTAGCTTAATTATGTTCTTTCTCAGGGTCTAAAGATTGTCTGTGCCAAATTTCATCAGAATCGGCTGAGAGGTTTAAGCGGGAAAGTGTAACAGACAGACAGACAGAGTTACTTTCGCATTTATAATATTAGTAGGAATAAAAGTTAAAACCAATAGGATGCTAGTGGCTATCAACAACTGTGCGTTTTTCACGGCATTTTCTGCTCCGAACAACAAAATTGTGGAACAGCTTGCCTTCTTCGGTGTTTCCATCTACCTACGACATGGATGCCTTCAAAAAAAGAGCCTACGCGTCCCTCAAAGGCCGGCAAAACAATCGCAAGGTTACCTAACGTTGCAATTGCTATGGGCGGCGGTGATCACCTTCATCAGTACACCGCCCGCTCCTTTGTCGGTTTTAGTATTTAAAAAAAAAAATTTTTCATTAATAAAGAAAATAAAAGACATTCATTCACTTATTTGAAATTTCTGTTAATAATTGAAGAATTTTTAGTGATCTAAATTAAATTTTTGCGGTCAATTCTAATTTAAAGCATTTTTCGTGTCTACTAATAAAAATATTTGTAGCTGACTTCTACAGGATTATTTTCAGGTAAGATTAGATCTGGGCTAAATCAGAAAGTCACTCAGACGAAACTGCACCAGGAAAATAATAAGTTTCTGGAAGAAATAAGTGACATTCCACAATCCCAAAGGGTCCTTGATAAAATATATATAGCACTTTCTTGTGTTTGATTACATCTACGACAACATGAGATATACGAATTTAAGATATGTACAAAATTACTGACTGGTTATGCCTGTGTTACCAATTTGACAAAACTGCATGATTTTTAAAGTATCATTTTACTGTAGTTCCCTAATTTTAGTCCCAATGTCAGTAATATTATAAAATATAATTTCATAGAAATAAAAGTGATTCCACTTTAACATCAATTACTAAGAAATCGAGTCTAAGAGCTTCCTACAAAGTTTATGAAGTGACTTAAAATTAATAGCCGTCTTAATTTATGTACACGATTACAGCGGTCAGTAACTCGGGGAGAAACGTGATGTTCAAACAGACATGTTTATTATTCAGATAACAATGTTTATTCCAGTTGGAATTTCGCTTGATGGCTCTATAAATATATATTACAATATTGGTCGTTGTATATTTAACGTCCAAGATGATAATTATATTAGAAAAATGCCTGTCTTTAAATTCTTCGGTTAATGAAATCCAATAGCTTTTTATAAGAATGTCATAATGGGCTTGGGGCAACCAAAAATTCTGGATTGTGTTGAGCTGAAGCTCAGTAATATAATCAGAAAAATCTAGAAAGAAATGAATAGATTTTGCGTATTTGCCAGAAACGCTATTAGTATTTTTACGACTCTATAGAATGGAAAACCTTTTAGAAGAAACAATGAAGATCAAACGGAAACTAATGTATGATGATTCAAATTAATGTTTTTGTGTAATCTAACAGGAATGTAACACACACAAATATGAAAGTTTTGTGCGGTCATATTGATAGGTTATAGGTATGAGCTAATACATTCTACCCACTATCTGGGTGTGCAAATATTTAAATGGAAATAAGTTAAATTACACTACACCAACAAACACTACACAAATCACTATTGTTAAACGTCACTAATTCTTCCTTGTCACAGATTCCGCAATGTAATAAGTTCTTGAATATCATAAAATTGTTTCTCCATTAACCATTTCGTCAGTTTCTTCTTAAAATTCCATTTGAGCAATTAAATAAATAAAAATAAATAAAAAACACTTTATTTGCACACACAAAACAAAACAAAATCAAACAATAATAATATACACTGGAGCGGTACAAATAGGCGGCCTTATCGCTAAAAAGCGATATCTTCCAGGCAACCTTAGGATATAGGAAAAGTTAGAAGAAAATGAACAATTGGATAGTAGAAGGAGCATAGCGAAGCATTATAAAAAGTGCAAATAAAAGTAGGAAATAGTTAAATAAATACAAATGTTAATACATATAATATATATTATATATATAGCGAATAAAGAAAAATAAAGAACGTATGAAACATTTAAACATTAGTTGTGAAGATAATGCTGTTTGACCAGATACTTGAAAGAGCTGATAGATTGAGCTTTCCTGATGTTTAACGGGAGCGAGTTCCACAACCTTACAGCTTGCACGGTAAAGGAAGCATCGTAAAAACGAGTTTTGTGAGCGGGCATGCGAAGCGTAAGGTTGTCCAAGGAGCGTAGATCGAGTTCATGGGAAGAGCCCAAGAACACGAATCTATTTTTAAGGTAGGATGGGGATCTAGGATCAAAAAGGATATTGTACAGGAGGGAAAGGATGTGAGTATTCCGGCGAAGTCGGATGGGCAGCCAATTGAGTTTCGAGCGATATTCTGAGATATGATCATATTTGCGCAAGCCAAAGATGAATCTGATAGCAAAATTTTGAAGTCGTTCTAATTTGTTAAGTAGCTCCTCATTAAGGTCTGGAAAGCATGCATCACCATAATCAAGGATAGAAAGCAACAAAGACTGCGCCAAAACAGTTTTCGTAGGAACAGGTAAAAAGTTGCGCAATCGACGTAAAGATGACGTAACGCCAAAAACCTTAAGGCTTACTTGTTTTATGTGTTCGGTCCAGGATAGGGTTTGATCGATATAAATACCAAGGTTTTTAACCGATGTACTATATGGAACTGGGACTCCATCGATCGAAATAAGAGTTAAATCCGGAAAAGAAATCTTAGAAAGCAAATAAGAACTGCCTAAAATAATAACTTGAGTCTTTCCAGGATTTAATGTGAGACCATAAGCATGAGTCCAGTCGACAATGGATTGAAGGTCAGTGTTGATGCGAGTAATCGCTTCTTCAAGATTTTCCATTGACGAATGGGTGTAAATTTGTAGATCGTCTGCGTACAGATGGTAGAGAGAGGAAAGTTTAGAAGAAATAGAGTTAATGAAAATACTAAAAAGGAGGGGTGACAACACGCCGCCTTGAGGGATGCCAGCAGAAACATCACACCATGAGGAATAGGATTCATCCACCCGGACGCGCTGCCGACGACCCTGCAAGTAACTACGAAACCAACCAACCACCGCAGGAGATACGTTAAGAGAACTAAGCAAAGCTAACAGGATATCAAAGTCAACGGTGTTGAAGGCATTGGAGAAATCGAGGAGAGCAAGGATAGTTAGCTGCTTATTGTCCATTGCCATTCGAATATCCTCTGTAACTTTGACAAGAGCAGTGACCGTGCTATGGCCCGTACGAAAACCAGATTGTAAAGGATCTAGAAGGGAATTATAGTTAAGAAAGGAGCACAGCTGTTGTTGCACTAGCCTTTCAAGAACTTTAGATAGGAATGGTAAGGCAATTGTAAGGTACACTAGTCTACACTATTCACTAAGTAAATAGATATTATTAATGTGTAAAGTTTTTTGTTTCAATTGTCTCCTTCCCTTGCTTCAAAAATCTGTATAGGTAAATATGTATCTGTAAGTAATAGGTTTAAAAAAATCTCAAAATAATATATGTATCTATTGCTAAACAGTCACTAAAAGTGGTGCTTTCAAAAGACATGAAATGTAGAAATATTATTCGTAAAATCTGAAAATAAAATGAGATTTTTACAAGAAAATATTCACAAAATATTGTCGCGACAATTGAATTGTCAGTGAGATTCTTGTGATCGAGAATCTGATTTAGATTTGAGTAAAACGAAGTTATGTGTCCACGTGTACAGCTTCGCTGATCGTAGGAACACGTAGGAGGAAAGTTGACATCCAAATATATTTGTTTATGCAAAATATTGAGTATTGAAGGAGAGTGCGTGACGTCTCATCTCATCTCAGAAAATTCCTAGATTTTCACTATTGGATAAAATAAAGATAAACATGAGTTTCTGACTGGTGGTTCTGGATATATTTGAAGTTTATGTTTTGTAAAATTGTAAGGTGTGAATGGTTGATTATCGCTAATATATTTATTGAGGCTATTTAATAGTGCCCGTCTTGCTTAATTCCAATATTCAATATTTTCTGTATAATTGTAAATTAACCTGAGAATATCCGATACATACATATATGTAAAATACAATAGTAGCGTTGAGTACTCTCTAAATTGTATCTATTTTAGGTTAAGCTATCCTCAAATCTGTTCCATATTTCGGAAATCCACGTTTGTTTACACTAGTACCACAAAGAGGCACAAACATTGGTGTATTTCCCGCACTACCGTGTCAGTTCATCGTGCTATTTTCGATTGGTGTTTGGCACATGGTCGTCGATAAAGCGGTTATCGGTTACGCTGAAAGTCTACATCAAAGTGCGCCGTAAATTCTCTCGGAGTTAGCTTTATTATACGCTGGGATGGTGGTACGCGAGCGTGTGTGTCGTTGCGTTTTATATATACGTAATGTAAGAGAAAATAATTTTGCTCTAATTAGATGTCGATTTAATAATAAGCTGTTTAAATATTTCTAACTTAGTAATAAGAAATCTAACGGTTATCATTCGATCGATCAGGTCAAATCAGTTAGTATGACAATATATATTCATTTTATGTACACGCTTCCTTTCCCTTTAGTTATAGAAAATTAGAGACTCCATTCCCTCTATTTGATTTAAAAGAATAAGTATTTCACTCGTCTCGTCAAATTTTAATAGTCTGAGTCTTCGAGTTACCACACTTCACATGTACAATAGTTTTACTACTTTTTTATAAATACCTCCTTCACATGTGGTTGTGGTCAGCAGTTAAACGTTCGTGTATACGCCGCCTTACATTATTAGCTTGTAAAGTTTTACGAGTCGGAAGAGCGAGCTCTATCAATCATTGCGGTCGTTATGATTTGTGATACAACGGTGTCTGTGTGTTTGCGAGAAATTACTTCTCACTGTCGCCAGTAAGAGGGTTTAATTAACTACAGATTTAGATCCAACATTTGATTTAGATCAGAATAGCATGTTGGAATAAAAAATTATTTTGTTTAGAATTTTTTTAAGTACCTAAGAAGAAAAATATAAAAACATATTATGGTGAAGTCAGGACTCACGTAATAAATAATTAGAGGAAATAACTTTATTAGGTTACAGTTTATATTTCTTACTAGGTACTTATCCCGAAAATACTCTAAATCACAGAGTCTTTAACATAAAATTGAACAAACAAAAATCCAGATAGACTTAACAGTCCCCATTCCCCAAGCTCATTGCATCGTAAAACTAATAAAAATATACGAAGCGTCAAATCTTAAGCTTGCATTATTTATGTATCTATATTATGTGTTTTCTACAGTCAGGTGAAGGTCACTTCCAAAAAAATGTGGAACAATTTTCCCGCTCATATCTCACGTAAAAATAACATACGCCAGACAGAGTTTAATAGTTAACTTATAACAATACTTTTACGATCCTAGGAGTTACAGTAGGGCTGTCACATGAAACAACACTGAATAATGAATATATTGTGAGTGACAAAGATGATTTGGGTGATGACTGATTTTTAATAAGGCAGAATCTTGCCTCTGCCTTGATTTTTCATGCCGTAATTTTACGATCAGTACTGTATGATAAATGGTGATATATTATTATAACTATTTCACTTATCTATTACTTCCCTTTTTTATAAAGCCATTTAAAAAGTTTTTCCCCTATCCGGTCACAACTTAGGTATAACACTCACTCACTATACCAAGCAATCGGTAGAATAAACCTATTCTTTAGTTAAAATAGTCAAATTACATCTAGTTTATGGTAAGATCGACGTTATATACCATGCCATTAATTTTTAACTTTTATTTTCGCTTTATTGCACGCCTCATAAGCGAAGCGTTGAGGTGGGTACTACT
>CAJQZN010010454.1:0-15454 GCA_907164685.1 Colias eurytheme | reverse complement strand
TGCAAAGATTATTTACAAAGGTCATATTGGGATAAGTAGGTAATATATCTACCTCGGTTTTAGTTAAGTATTGAGTTTATCGCTTATATTTGGAATGGTTTCAACGGTTTGACCTTTTATCAAAAATATAATAAATGTTTAGTTCTGAAACTAAAGTTGATCAAAGTCTCATAAATTGTATCTACTACTAGCGGTCCGCCCCGGCTTCACCCGTGGTACATATTTACGTTTTCTCTACATAAGAACCATCCTCGTACTTCAAGGAATATAATAAAAAAAGAATTATCGAAATCGGTTCAGCCGTTCTCAAGTTATGCGCTTACCAACACATTTTGGGATTCATTTTTATATTATCTACTATAAAAGGATTCGTAAGTTATTATGAAAGACTACGGCATACCAAAATGAGCTTTTGGTATGCCGTAGTTAACCATTGTTTAAAAATAAATTGTTTCCTGTTCAACATACTTTGTTCATTATTAATGTTTAAATTTAATTCCATATCAAATAACAATAATTAATTAATTTATATTAATACAAAAATACAAACAAATACCATACGTCGTGATCAACATATCCTGTTTCACATATCAATGGTTCAGTAGGTGTGGCCAAGGCCAGTGAGATCGATTCTCGGCGAACTCTAGCTATTGTTCCAATCTGATGACAAATACCCAAACAATACAATACTGTATGAAATGCTTTGCATTTTTCTGTTTACCTCGCATTTTATTCATATATTTGCATAACTGATATATCACGAACTTACTGCAGTCGTCGCTGACTGCCATATTAACACATATCTGATATATAGAAGGATTAAATAGTTTTGATATTTAATGTAAAAAAAAATTGAAAAGTTAATAAACACTCATATGTATGAAAACAAATACATGAAATGAGGTTCTTAACTTTTCACGCATTGCACGATCTTACTTTTTTTTATTAACAAATGAAATACATTTTTCATAAGTTGTTACTTATACACCTACGAGTATTTAATTATGTATAAAATTCGTGTTAATACAGGTACCTACTGTTGTTACAAATTCTATAGAAGCAAAAGTATTAAGATTGAACTTTAAAGTTCACCAACTTTGACATAAAGGCAATATTATAATTTGAAATATGTGCAATGTACTTATAACAGTATATCACCTTGTTATTTAACAATTCTTAGTTACACATCGAATTAACACATTTTCGAGACATTAACAACTTAATTACAACAATGAAAACGTAAATTAAAAATATGTACGTCTTTTTTACGTAACATGAATCAGTTGCTGTAAAATTTGCAGCGAGATTATTATTAGACTTAATTAGAACATTGAATTAAAATTTTTAGATTATCACAGCTCAACAAAAAAACAATTTTTTGATGTTGCCCTGGATATTTCTACAGATTTATATAATTCAACTACCCAGCTTGCGAATGTAGTTATTAAAATTATTCAATTGGCTCTAGTTTTTTTTTAATGTGGATTTTCATATGTTTAATTTTCTTGCGGCTCTTTAGAATACAGGTTACTAACAAGTGTTTTTATTTTTGGTGAATTACGTTTTCTGCACATTTCTTCGCTCAGACATAACCCTATTCTATAAAACTAACATTAGAATATATGGATAATTAATATTTTCTCTAAAAAAATCATTTTTATGAACAAAAATTGTTCGGTTTGTATTGAGTTGAAGAAACCGAGTAGCACAATGGTCAGCAAAGTGGACATACCAAATTCCCTTGATGTTTTTATTTATGGAATCAAACAAAGCAAATGCATTGGGAATAATTAATAAAAATGGGAATATTGATCTTTGAGAGAATCTAGAAGTATGAGAAGAATACCCGACGACCCTACAGGACGGACGTGTCGAAAATTGATAAAAGATGAAAAATTAACAAAATTAATAACTTATGCTGAATGTGAATTATAGAGAGGCATAGTATTGGTAAATTTAAGGTAAATTTAAAGCACCAAATTATATAAAAATTTCGCAACAGATGTTGAAAAACTCAATATTTTATGAGCGATGATACGAACATAAAGCTTCACTTTCCCCACAGTCTCCTGGATATATTTCTAGTAAATCTGGGAAATTTCTGTAAGAAACAGGAAGAACGCATCCAAAAATAACTAAAAGTTATGGAATAAAGGTATCAGGGTAGATGGGATCGTCAACTGATGACAGGTTGCTGATGGTCCTTAAGAAACGATTGTCCCCAAAATAACTATAGAAGAGAAGCTTATAAAATATATTTTTTTGTACTATTTCATAAGTTTTAATGTTTTTTCTCTATTTTTATATCCATTTTAATTAATCAAAAACTAAAACAAAACAATAAGTAAAACTTTGTAATAAATAAATGATGTTAAACAAATATACCTTCCATTTCATGGTGCGTTTTAGAGTCTAATAAGAAAATAAGGATTAAAAAAAAACTAGAGCCAATCTACCAAAACCATTAATAGTTTTATATATAAAATGCATTAAATTATTCGAAACCACTTTCACATCCAGGGCAACAAAATCATTGTTGACCAGTGTTACTGATAGAGATCAATATTTTTTATTAGCTTTACCTGTATGTTTGTATATTACCGACTCCTTTAGATACACTTTAAATGGACAGATCAATTCAAAATCATACACTTATAAAAGTTCGGTTACATTACAATAGTTTTATAAGTTTGTTTTATTTTAAACTTACGTTGAAGTTTGTTACTTCCTTGTAACATACGTCCCAAAAAACAGTTATTCCGTATTTTCGGGTGTACTTTCCTGAATGTATGTACCTTATTTAACCTGATTAAAACAGAAGGACACACAATCGCTGATCTCCTTGGCACAAAACTTTGAATTCACGGATCACATCACTTACCCATTGTTCCAAGAGATCGACCTACGTCCGTCTGTATATTGAATTTGTTTGCTTTATTTGACCGACACATCAATGTCGGTATTTCCAATTGTTATAGTAACATCTCTGCGTTATATAATGTATTTGTAACGCTTGTTTAATGATTCGCATGTATGTAGGTTTTATACACGGTACGACATGTGAACTTAGGGTTACGAAATATGTTTATGATCGTCATTGTAATCAACTAATACTTTTAGAAAAATACAAAAATTTCAATTGGAAATAATAAAAGTATATAGGTAACACTTGCCCTATAAATTGGCATGAAAACTTATTAAAAAAATATAAACCTTTCAATGTTCAATGAGTGAACTTTTTGAATATTTATTCGATGTTAAAGATTAGTTTGACCCGGGTTTATTTTAATACCCTATTTAAACAATTGATGTCATGCTATACAAATATAAAATTAACAGCACCTTCTTATAATAACCTGTAACACTTCCAGTGTTACAAGTGTTTATGGGCGGTGGTGACCACTTAACATCAGGTGGCCCACCTGCCCCTTTGCTTGCTCTGTCATAAAAAAAAATAATAATTAGCAAGATGTAACAATTGCACTGAGCCTATCCAACCTTGGCAATCCATTACGTTACATACAAAGGGTGACCCAGCCTGAACTTTAAGCCACTGAGCAAACAACCTTAGACAAAACAATGTTTACAACACATTGTATTACGCTAATTAGTGTTATGCTAAGTACCCTGTCAAAATACGTTATTTTTTATCAACGAATCGTGTTTAATTCAACTCTTAGTGTAGGTACTCAGTATGCAATCATAAAGATAGGAACGTACCTATATTGTATGTTATTACTGTGTCAGATTAAAATGAATGACATAATAAAATTATTAAAAGAATAATCTAATTTAGATTTTCAGTTATAATACACCTAGTGGGTATCTACGTTATAATATGTAATATAATATTATCTTTGTCTTATTATTGTTACATTCTTCGCGTGTAAATTTTCGAAATCAATCTTGAAAGATCAAACAGCAATTAAAATGACACCAAGGCAACAGAATTTTATCAAAACAAAATGTTCTTGAAATGCTGAAAGAGAAAGTTTGTATCGAAATTAAAAAAAAAAAACAAGTAAAAGTGTTAAAAAAGTAACGTTCAGATCAAGTTCGTTTCAGCAATTATTTGCTATAGGAAGCGTTTAATTTCCTGTTTCACGTAAACTTATCATATAGAGCCGGTACCGTAAGCTTTTACTTTCATCCCAATAGCTTCCGCGAACGAAAGTGTTCTCGCTTTTATCGATATCGATAATTGCTATGGAATAATAGCGTTAAATACGGAATTTTAGTGATTTATATTGCTTAAAATATGCTTTAATAAATCGTTTTTATGCCACTTTTAAAAGCTCACAATTATTGGCTTTTAAACTATGTACGAATACAGGATTTCTCGGAACATTATTAGCAGTCTTGTTTAAAGAACAAAGCTCAAATATCATGGCAATTAAATACAAAAGAATGTTTAAATCGCGAAAAGATAATCATAATGACTTGACGTAACATCAACTTGACCGTAAGATTTCAGCTGACTACACATTAAAATCCATATAGGGTAACATCACATCTAGATAACAAAAAATTGGCGAGACTAGATTCTTAGAAGTTCTTCATGCCATTTGAAGACATCTTTATAGATATAACTTCCGCATTAATGTAATAATACTAAGACATCGTAATTGCTTGTATGTATATCGATGAATATTCATTTTATTAATGACAATGTGAAAAGAAAAATTTTAGAGACTGTATAAACATGAAGAAGATATTTTTCTTTAATTCGAAATATTTTAACGTCTAATAATTATAAGCGTGGTAAAAGTAATTAAATATCTAGACAAAACTCAAAACTTGGGGATCGTTTTAGATATAGTCGACCGTCAAGTTACTTTAATACTTTTTACAGACGAGAAAAAGTCGCTGTTATGTCTCACGATAAACTATTTAATAAGGCGTGAACATCATCAATTAGCGTGCCGGAATGCTTCCGTTGTTTAATTTACTGTCTATAATACACTTGCATTTACTGTCACAAATTATCCATAATTGTACTCGTTTGTCATGCATTTTGTTCAGAAATCCTTCCGTACACTATCATGCTAAGCTTTCATGTGACATATTGTAGTAATTATACGTTTAAAACGATTTTAAGTGCTCGGACAACTCTTTGTTGGATGTCTTAGTGGCAATATACGTATAACTATTCATCATAGAAAATAGCATAATGTCATTGAAATAAAAATCACAGGAAACACTATTATTTATTTTTCTTTAAGTACCAACAATGGTGTTGTAACACCTCGTGGATATCTAAGCATCTTCTCACATAAAACATTAAATATCAAATATGAAACAACGCAAACCTAATTAAAATAAATAAAAGATAAAACACGAATTCTTTAGCACTTCATACACAAAGGCGCCCCGCGAAGCTTCAGAGTTCAGATTACGATCGACCATCTCAAGCATTAATTAGGACATATTATAATCTATCCGTCAAGGCAAAATAAACACTGCTACAATTCCTTTACTTCAACAATCCTAACAATATAATCGTTTTTAATTTAATGGAATAAGGGATATTATCGTATGACTTAAGTGTCTACATGTATAATTTGCATACCACAATCCGAACCACAATTTCATTAGGTCGTGACTGATAGAGTTAATAACGAAATAATATGTAATTGTGTTAGATAACGGAGCGATATTTTATGAGTGTTGCTTATTATAGACACCATTTCGTTACGTGACACAGCCTTGGCTGGAGTCACGCATGCCCATGGTCAAACTTGATTAATTGGTATTGTTGTGTATGCACCTTGCTTACGCTCTATCAGGGCTAAAGGCTTATGGAATACGAGAAATACCTTTTTCTTCGTAATATAGGTCATTGGATTATTGTGCCCTTTTTATCTGAATAACACAGTTTGATTTCATTGTGTTAATCTTAACTACACCAATACTTAAACTTAATAATACTATTATAGGTTTATATTAATGAAATAATTAAAATTTTGTGCATGTTTTTTTGATTTCGTTCGTGAATACTAAATGTTAAAAATTATCAAGATTTTTTAACTACGACCTAAATCTCTTAAATATACAACAAAAATGAAAGACAATTCGTTTCAAGTAAAATTTTTCTCAATGTTCTCAAGTATAAAGTTCTAACACAAATAATGGTTTAACTCTCAATTATTACAATATCTATAAATAACAATTCAACAAACAATCAAACACCGTGGGAAGTAACATCCTCAAAGTTTGACAGCCTTCACTGACACCTATTGCATATCTGATTCATTCATGACTCAACTGACAAAATTCTAATGAAGATTACAATTAGAATTTTAATCTAGAGTCCAAAAAAAGGCTGGTATTTACTTTATAAAAATGTACACTACACAGTGTGGAATGTATTTGCCAATTTTTTATCAAAATTATATGTCTAATTAACCAATCAATTTGTAGGGGAGGAAAAATAAACGAATATCCAAACTATTGTAAAAATAAACAATTAACTTTGTCAAAAAATGAATCTAGAGATAACATAATACAGGTAGTAATAAAATTTACAACCCAATATAGACATAATCAATCTACTCAGGTACCGATAGGCCCGTAGACAAAGTCACAATTAAAAAACGATAACGAAGTTAGAAAAGGAAAAATGTATGGGATTGACATTAGATAGACCACGTGATCTAACGCGGCGTATGTCAATCTCATACATTTTTGCCTTTTCTAACTTCGTTATCGTTTTTTAATTGTTACTTTGTCTAAGGCCCCAGGTGTATAAGAAGTGACCTATAAGAAAAGAAAAATGCGAGTCCAATGCTAAACGACTTAGTTTTTATCTCCATATAATTATAAAATACTTTTAGCAAAACTGATAAACGTCGAATATGTGATATTAATGTAATAATAGTTATTAACTCTAATAATTTTATACTTGTCAGCGCGTATATGGACTTGCCAACGAAATTCAATGCCGCTAAGTAAATATGTATTTCACAATTATCATGAATCATATAATTATGGCATTAATTGCGATTTTATATTAGATTATTCGTTAGAAAATTATGCCCTTATAAAGGAACGTGTTGTGCAATTAATAATTTAAATGTTCGTTGCAACAGATACCAGAGTATGTTATTACAATGCTATTCTAGAACAATGATAGAGAATTAAATATCTTGGATTAAATATTTTGACAAGTGCATTTACAAATAAATATTTAGGTACCTGGAAACATTAAGTATCCAGTTAACAAATGGCCAAAGATCGATAAACGTAGCTGTCTTAGGCCTTTGACACACTAGACGGAAACTCCGTCGCCGAACTTCCGCGGCGGTCAATCCGTTCTATACGGTACCAGCCACACTGAATATTCAGTGGCAGATCATCAGTCGGCTAACTGCCCTTATACCGTGTGGTCGTCACTGCGAGTTATCCGCTGAATGTGGCGCGATGCATACAAATACCTGTAATGCAACGTTGCCGATCTTACGCTGACGGAAGATCGGTGCGCGGACGACCGATCAGACGCGAGCGAGTGACGGTCCGCTCGGAACGCGGGATCATCCGCGACGGAACGACCGATCTTCCGCGTAGTGTGCCCGTTATTTGTATTTTATATGCAATAACATGTATTGGCGTTCCGCCGCGGAAGTTCGGCGACGGAGTTTCCGTCTAGTGTGGCAAAGGCCTTAGACTTGGACAAATTGAGAAATCATACTAATTGGTAACTCGTGGGATATGCGTCAATGAAAAGTCTTGTCCATAACCATAACTTGGCACAAGTAATAACAAATAGTCCACAAATTGGGAATTCGTCCTAATTGGTAACACGTGGCATATGCGTGAATGAAAAGTCCAGTCCATAACTTGGCACAAGTAATAACAAATAGTCCGCGAGGGCGCCACGCGACACCGTCACGCGCCAAGGCCGCCGCTCACCGCTCACTAGCCAGCTGGTTCGACGACCTATCGATGTGTGAAACTTAATTGAACACTCATTGAAATAGCTTGTATAAACGTTATCTCGACGCCCCATTGGTTAGTGTGTGCTACTGTTTTACACAATTATGAATGTGGACTTGCTTTTTTCGTGTATGTCTTAAAAATAGCAAAACAAATAGTTAGATATAATTTTTATAAATGATTTCATAGGAAAGATAGACGTACAATAATCCTAAGTAGGCACCTTTAGTATGCATCTTATTCTGACTAAGTATTTGACCCATATTCGGTACCATAATAAATACCGAGCATTCCACTCAAAGGATTGTTGCGTGTCCCGCCACATAAAGTATCACCTTAATGTCATGTATCTTTATGAGCACCGAATTCACAGATGTTATATTCGATTAATATCTTGTTACAATACCGTTTCTTGGCTTACTTTTGTAAAAATATTTAACGTTGTTCTTAAACCATGATAAAGTTATGTTGTCAGGGATTGTCGCCAGACTTGTCAGTAATATTTTGTAAAGAGACATTCCTTATGTACAACGTGGTGGTGCTTGAGGTAAAACTTATTTAAAACATTATTTACGTCACTGTAGCATCATTGCGGGGAGTATACACACTACTTACATAATTTTTTGTTAGTAAATTTACCTTTGGTCTTCAAATTCGTAACAATTGAATTAGAATATCTAAAACGAATCCATATTGAAGTCACTTTGCAATTTCCATTCTTCAAATAATATAACTCATTAACATCTTAAATAGTCATACATTTTCAGTTAACATGAATTGAATCTCAATATAAATTCTGTCGTCGATTCACAGTAATACAATACGGTCACAAGCCACAACAAACAATATGACCCTAATAAAAACGATATCAAACAAACTTTCAATAGAAAACTAATAGTTTCCACGGTAGTTAGCGCGCCGTCTATTGAATACAAACACAATGTACTTGAACTGTGTATAGCGAAATAGAAATTACCTATCAGTAAGCGCCAGCCGGAGTAAGTCCTCATTCGGAATAATAATGAGAGGCAAATGTTGATTCTCGGAGCGAACAAGAAACGGTTTTGAGAAAACAATATTCCGATACGGTACGTGATGGGGATTTTAATACTTGACAAATTCCTCTGGCGTCATTCTTCAATTTGTTACATGAGAACCGAACAGCGAACATTACCTATTTTACATAATATAGCGAAGCGATTTTGTGCGTAGATGTAACTGCTACAGCGGATTTGCGATCACTTCCTAGTCATAAGATATTGTAAGCGAATATTGGCGTGCTTGATCGTGTTAGTGAATAACACCTACACAGTGAAAATAATTATTCTAACATTTATATTTTTATTCGCTCTTGACTAAGAACAATAAAACAACCTTTTTTATGGCGACTTTTAATTAAATACATATGATACAATAATTGCAAAGGATTGAAATAAATTATCTATAATCACTCTATTAACTCATTCAACCTATAGATATTATAATTTACTAAAGAAATGTTTTTATCTCATTAACGTAGTACCTAGGTACAACACACACATACCAAGAACATGATTTCATGTGAATGTATGATGTAATGCGTTTTTTATAAAAACGCATTGGGACAAAGTAAATTACCCATACTGGCCCATGTCTATGACATATTATTATCTTCTTTTTATTTAAAATCCTCGAGGATTTTCCACATCACTTTATTCTAATATCATTTGGCGATGCTCCAGGCAATGCAGAAATCATCACATAAAGTTATGTGCTACGTGAACAGAATAACATTGAAAAACAATATTTCTTTTGTTCCAGAATCGGCCTTTGCGGGTTTGACAACCCCCACAGAGATCAGAAAACAGAAGAATTGAAAAAACACATAGGACAGGTAATATTTTTGATTTATTCATTTTATAGGTATAAGGCTTCTTGGTTCAATTAGTGACTTCGTTCTTAGAACGACGGCTTAGCAACTAAACTGAATTTCAAGCACGATTATTAACATAAACTTGTGCCACAAATCGATTTATAATAAGTTACCAGTAAGTAATCCTAATATTTTTGATGCAAAAATATAAAACTACTATTTAATCAAGCCAGCACACAAGCCATTAATGGAGACAATAAAACTGCATTAATGTCCTTTGTGGTCAGAAATGTATAATAAAATGTATGGAATTACTCAAATTAAAATGTTTGCCATTAACATAAACAAATATGTAAATTGTTGATAACTTTATTAATGATCTTCATATTATGTATTGAGGACTACACCATGTATGCACATGCTTGGCTAAAAACGGAGGTGACCGAGAATCTTAATCGTAATCACACATCCCATACATGTATGTACCTTAATGCAGCAACTTACATTAAAGGTATTAAAAATGTGAACAAAATCTGTAGGATGATCCTCACAGCCCCAACAAATAACAACAAATAACGCACTAGCTTTCTGCTACCAAACCATTTCGAATATCTTCATTTGCCTACTCTTTTATAAATATAATTTTATTCTTCGTCCACAATTTCCATAAACAGAATAATTAACAACACATTTGCTTATAAATATACGTTCATGAATACAAATTACCAATAAAGACTAAATAACTACTAGTTTATTCGAAGGCCTCCTAAATCAAGTATGACGTAACCTCGATGAAGAAGATCTGATGGATGGCTCAGCTATATACTAAATTTGTAAACGCCCACACATTAAAAAGCACCATTAATAAACAACACGGATACACATAATATTAGAGCTAACTCATATGATGGTTAATGAACACCAAATATGCCGTGTTATTAATTTTTAACATTGTGAAACCGTAAAGTTCATGGAGGTCTAAAAACAACTATGTCAGAATTGTGGATACATACAAAGCTTATGTAACTTTGCCATGTGCAGAGAGCAAAGGTTTCTGACAAACATAACATTAGCTCTACATTCTAGGAATTTGATTAGTTAAGTTGCATACAAATAAAAAAATTTGAACCATTGGTAGATTATGCTGAAGGGTAATATCATATCATCATATGTACGAACCATATAAATTCAAAGATCCAGCAGATTAAATTATAATATCAAATGCGAAAGAACATAATTAACTGAAATATGAATGGCACAAAGACTTTTGCCCTGGATGTTCTGGATGTTCTTGCTGATGCCAACTTATTGAGATAGGTCAAAATAGACTAGAATAGTATTAGAATGTATAAAAATATCAACCTAATCGATCATAATGAACTAAATAAATTGATATTAAACTTTATTATTAAATAAAGATGCTAAAAAATATTAGATGTATTTAATTCGTTTTGCGTAATAATGTTTTCATCATATTGTAATGGGCATTTAGTAAAAACATCGACAATAGTAATCATGCAATCGTTTTCGTGTAAACACATCATCGTGTTTTATTTTTGTTATATAAGGGCCGATTTTTCAATGCCCAGATAAACAGCTAGATAGACTTTATTCTTCAGTTAACAAAATATTCAATTTTTCAATAGACGAATAGGACTTATCTATCGAATAACTACGTTTTTTGAGGAATAAATCTATTTGCTGCTCCAACGGCCAGATAGCGCGCTATTCGACGGTTAGGCGTTTGAGTTGACAACTGACGCGTCAAATTTGGGATATTTTCGTATGTCATAACATAGAGCGTAGAATTATTAACAATTAAACCTCTTTCTATATAATTATTATCAATTAAAATCATATTGAAATTGATGTTTTTGATAGTACTGATGACCATGCCATTGAAAATTTGCCGAACGCTGCCTTTAAGTATGTCGTTTCCATCGTAAAATATATAAATTGAAACACAAATTTAACCAAACTCTTTACTCGAATCAAAACAACAATCAACAATCATAGAAGACAAGTGCACTCCTGACGTAAGTCATAATTGACGGTTGTTGACAAATTGCAAGAGTTGACTCTATCCCGCTCTAACCTGACTAATTTAATATGTTTGTTTCGCCACTCCGAGAGCAGAGCTGCCAATATGGAAATATTTGGTCAGATAGTTATTCATCAAATAAATCACGATTGAAAAATAGGCGAGCCGTTATGAGTTAGATAAATAATTGAATAAATCTATTTGAAAGGTAGTTATTAGACTGTTTATCTCGGGATTGAAAAATCGGCCCTAAGAAAAAATATACAAGACAGACGTTTGTATTATAAATTATTTTAATTGCGCGTTAGAAGTCCTGTAGACATGCTAGTCAGTTTTATTTTTAGCTTAACTATAACTATGATTTTTTCACTCCCCAGTAAATAAACCAAATGTTTTTTATGTCCCTAATAAATACAATACGAATTTCAGAATGTATAAAACAGAAGATTTTCCTTACTTCTAAAGAAATTGTGTGATATTAACTTAAAATACACAGAACTCAATCCAGAGACATTATATTATCTCCGAAATCCCAGTAATAGCAAGCCTGTGATTCCATGTTACATTTTTTCTTATAAAATGATCTTTTAATTACAATCACAAGAAGAACACAGTGTAATCTATACTAACCCACAATGTCAGTAAACGCTGTTTTATTCTTTAAGAAAATGACAATAGTATTTTATTCTCATCGTAATTATAAGTATCGAATGTCCAACGCAAGGCCGAAACATACTCAATACTTTATTTTTTACAATTCAGTTAATTCAAACACAAAGAACTGTTCATGAATGTATGAATTATTTCAATAACATGTATCTAGTTAATTTTAAAATTAAAACGACATTATATTTCAATTAGCTCTGTCAGTAGAAAATATTTACCATTGAACCGCTGCAATTATAGTATTTGAGCCTTAATATAGGTACCTACTAGACATATTATTATTACCATATCGACTTCATATTCTAAATTAAACATTCGAAGGTCCCAAAATTACTCTAATTAAGAAAATTAAAAACATAATTACAAAACGTAATAGGTATAGTAATTTCAAAAACAATCAGTAAGATAATAAACATTTTATTACCCATGTCTAATATTTGCTCTTGGGCACTGCTTAATTTGAAAAGGTCAGTCAGTAAGTCCGGCCTTATTCTATCTTTGATGAGGTGGAACAAATAGGAGACACGAGAATTTACACAATATTGCTTTATAACTACTGTTATTAATAATAAATAGTTAAGGTCATACAATCAATAAAGCTTAATTCTATTACAAGCACGGGTTTTATGTTCGAAACATTTTGCGAAGTTAAAATAAACATTTCGATTTTATTCGTGTGTTTGTACTTTCAAGGCTTATATCACAATGCTTGACATGTATATCCGTAATACAACTGCTACAGTTTCTTGTTACTTGACATTTTCGAACTATTGGAAATTCTACAACTTTTATGAATGAAAAACTTGTTAGAGCGATTTACACAAATACGCATTTCTGGATCAATTTTGGAATAAAGATAACTAATATTCTGGATAATTTTCTAGATTAAAAAGGCTCTAGGCCCCTTTTATTCTAGAAAATTAAAAGAGATTTAAAGATTTACGTGTACCAAAACTTTTTCTATGGTAAAACAAATTTGTATAAACGTATGTTCGATTCTGAAGAATATTCTTACATTTACGTCATAGTCTTGTTAAATTAGTGACTAGGTCGGGTTATATTTTTTATAAAATACAATGATTTGTGATTACCAATCCTTCTGACATCATCGAAATGACGACATATTATGTAGCTATCGAAATTTTGTGTATTTCGAAATAAAAAAGGTTTAGTTTCCAAATAAAAACATATTATCCTGGTTGGCATTTCAAAATTGTAATAGAAGCCAAATTCCATACAAATATTTTTGGTCATATTTAGATATAATAAAATTTGTATGAATAATCATAATTGTAATGATACTAAGTAGCAAGCTATTATTATAAATCAGACTATTAAATATTAAGTTATGGCTGGTCTTTTTGAAAAGCTGGATAATTTATAGTTTAAAATTATTTTATTATAATTTTATATCCAATTTTTGTTATATCAAATAACATATCTGATAATGTAGTGACATCATCGATGTATCTTCGGGTTCGCAGGTTAACCCATTTTAAAATTATTTTTCTAAATACAAAAGGTCGATGATGTCATAGGTCGGGATCATAAAATCTATTGTTAAAGTCTAAGTCAAAGATACCGCTCTTGTAACACAATCATAATCTTTATATAAAAAGCCAAAATACGTTTTTAAACCGTCTTTATTTTTTACTTATCCTTAAAAACTATGGTCACAGCATGGGTGAAACTTTTTGCACATTTGGTCAGTCTCCATGGTTATACAACGAGGATATTACATTATATACCTTCAAGTAAAAATGTTAAACCTACTTTATAGCAAACAAATAATCATTATTTAGCTTGTTAATTCTTAGAATTGCGTGTTCTAAGGATAAGTTCAATCATAGGTATGTCAGTAGTGTCACATTTATCTTCTAATTAGATTTACATTTAGGTACATTTGATATAAGTACTTACTTAAATATTCATATATGTATTCTTGTTACAGGGTGTTAAAATAAAAATGGACGACGCTGGCAATATACTCATCAGGCGCTACTCGAAAAGTAGCGTGTTTGTGAAGAGTACAGCCGCAACTGCCAATGAGGAGACTGCGATAGGACAGGATATTGTAAAGCTGCCTGGCTACGCGCTGGAACAAGAGAAAATATTCAAGGTAATATTTTATACTAAGAACGATATTTTTGTACTAAAAAGTTTGTAAGTTTTCCCATAAAAAGCATGCTTGTCGGGCGTTGAAAACGCAATCTGCTATACTTAACCTTAATTTTGAACGCTTTACAAGCTTTGCAAGCTCAGAACATGAGCTTTTGAAGCCAATACACGACTACTTGTTCGAGTGTTTATAATTGATTCAGTACTTCCCAGTGAATATTTTTGTAAAGACATATATTCGTATTAGACACACATTAAATCAAATATTCATAACATTAAAACACACGCATGAACTCGTCAAAGAAACGACCAAAATGCCCTGTCAATTTACATTTTTTATAAGACGAGTAGGAAAGCATTTCAGAATTAACATTAATTTTTACGGCTATAAAATGCAAGTTCTTTTGTCTTTTGTAGTTCTTTTGCCGTAGCCCGGTCTATTAATTTCACGGCTACCCGCATAATTACCTTGTATGTTCATTGACGAAAGTAATTAGGGTATGGGAGTAAGTTTGGAGCCATCCATCTCGCGAGTATTGTGTAATTTTGAATTATATAGGAGATGTGGGAACGCCCCCTTTCTTTGAAAGTAGCAATGTTAGATCCCAAATTCGGTTTATTGTGAAATAAGCTATGCTTCAAAACAATTCTTTCATTTATCATAAAATATATTAAATATCCCAGTAGTTGAACAGTATGTATGTGAGAAGATATAAGACAATTAATATATAAAATCAGTAGTATACTTTAGTGTTTATATTAAAGATTTGTGATTTTAGGCACTTTAAGAAAATATTTATAGATAGATAGATAGATAGATAATACTTTATTGCACACACACAAGA
>CAJQZN010010453.1:0-10646 GCA_907164685.1 Colias eurytheme | reverse complement strand
CGATAGCTCACGTGCGGGTGGCAAAGTTGGGCGGGTTGCTTGTTATGAGTGTACACAAAGAGTTTTAAGAATTCATCTATTTGAAAAAAAATTCATCTGGAATTTTATAAGTATTTTTTACGTACTCAGCGTATGGAGTTTCTTGCCGGTTCTTCTCCATAGATATAAATAGTATGTAAATGTTAAAAATATGTATTGACGTTTCAAAAGTGCTTCTCGAAGAAGTCTAATTGAATAAATAAATGTTTGAGTTTGAGTTTGAGTTTATGCAAAAATATAACCTCCATTGAGCTTAGAATACCGACGGTGGGACACCCTGTATAGACTCTCTAAAGGTGTTTATAACACAATTCTTTATGAAACGTTTTATTTGTCTTTATTTTACGTTATTGGCTGGCAAATGATTTAAATCCATTGAAAATACAACAGCTATATTTAATTTAAACATGAAATTTCTAAACGCATATAAGCATAATATTCTACCGCAACATTTCCAAATATTATTTTGTTCACATTTGCTTACGCTTTACTAATTTGCTAACCCTCGTAATAACAAATGTTTAAAATGATATACACTTAAAATAACCAAATCTGTTATTCCACACAACAAAGCGATAGATTTCAAATAATTAATTCAATAAAACAATTGAAACGAATTCACAAACAAACCGGGAGGCCGCGGCTTGATCCACAAAAAATTGTGAAAGTTGGCGCCTTGCCAATTTACCCAGCGATGGACTGAAACCTTGGCGTTAGAAAGCGGTGAATCAATTTTTGAAGGTATTGTGACATACGTGTACGTCACCTGACTTGAAAGAGCAAAAAATAGATGTGACAAGCATTTCAATACGTCTTACAGTCACCCATAAAAGCTGAATTGAACACTTATAACTTATACGATTTATAAGACGAATTATTGTTATGATAGATTAAAATCTTGATCCTCCTTTATTGATTCCGTAAGCAGTAGATATAAGCATTATAGTGAGTAAGTATTGCAATTTGAGTTGCATTTTCTAGAAAATTTATAAATCTTGGTAGGATTCTAAACGAGAGATAAATTGCAAAATTTTATGCCCAAATTTTCGCAAATTTATCAATTTTCGTCGTCTCATTCATCTCTTTTTTAGAAGATAGAGAAGATATTATAAACTTCGCGGAGCTTATTATCTTCCGTTGACAGATATTACATAATACCTAATATTATACCTGTTATAACGTAAGGTAAGTAACTGTTTGTAAGCAATTTGTGCATGAAGGCATGAATGTCATAATTATTTAAGGCGTGTATACTTTTGTAAAACCTCCTAAATTACTGCATCTTGCTGAAACAGTCATTAGTTGTAAATAATATGTATGAAACTTTACTATATTTCTTCAAATACAATTACCTATTTACAATTTACTACAGATAATTCAATACAATATTATTTTCTACATGCCTCCAAGACTACAAAAAATTACTCGAAAAAATCCGCTAGAGAAAAATAACTGTTTCCTCATTAGGCAGCATCGTAGCTTCATAAATATACAGAACGATTGTTATGTCGTATAAAGCAGAACAGATGGTTGTTAGGGTAAGGGCCAGTTGCGACCCGATTGGCAACAATTTGTGGAAATAATCCTAGTTAAGAGGTTTGTGTTACCCGTGTTGTGGGAAGTTATGTGTTGATTATATCACTACATGGTATAAAACAAAGCTTTCTCTGTCCCTATATCCCCATGTATACTTAAATCTTTAAAACTACGCAACGGATTTTGATAAGGTTTTTTAATAGATAGAGTGATTCTCGAGGAAGGTTTAATTAACTAATTTATTAGGTTTCAGACACAGACTGGCTAAGCCCCGGGCGGAAAGCTAGGGTTCGAATCCCGCCACGTGATCATTTTTTTCTATTTTTTAACAATTTCTCATACCTCATTTTCATTTTTTATCTATTGCTATAAATTAATTTAAAACTTGTATCCTACTAATATTATAAATGCGAAAGTTTGTGAGGATGTGTATGTGTGTGTTTGTTACTCTTTCACGCAAATACTACTGAACCGATTACAATGAAATTTAGCACACATATAGAAAGTAACTTGGATTAACACATAGGATAGGTTTTATTCCGCAAATCCCACGAGAACGGGAACTATACGGGTTTTTCTTTGAAAATGCGGGCGAAGCCGCGGGCGGAAAGCTAGTTGACTATAAATTGCTTCTCACATCTACACCCTAAGCATTTACGAACAACAAACTTCCACCCCGTTCCACATAATTAGCCAAACAAAAAGATCGATAAACTGAAAAAAAAAACAAATAAACAAGGGCCGTTTGCTAAAAGTTCCACTAAGTTGCACGTCCGTTGAACTGAATTTATTGCCGCGCTGCTTTTTAATAAAAGCTGAATCGATTCGCTTTAATTTCGGTAACGAGGTAGATTTATAGGAATTTTGAGTTTTCATCTGTTTCAATGTGCGTGGTCTCTTCTGGAGCACGTACTGTGTTTAACAATAAATTAAATTGTACTTTTGTAAAGTCAATACCACATTTTTATTTAATGAATGGTGATCCAGAACTTCTTACAGAAAAGCAAAAAAAGCACCTAAATTATTGATTGTTCAATTTAATGCATCACTAAATCTACTGAAGGAAAATAATGTGAGGAATTTCAAAGAATAAAAAAACTTCCACGTTATGTGACACCTAAAATCCTACACTTGGCAAGCCTTGTGGATTATGGCGTAAACCTACAAAGAAAATTGTGACAAGAAATATAGAATGATGATAATTAACCGACTTCAAAAAAAAAGTAGGAGGCCGTTATTTTATATTACAAGTTTTCAACTAAATACTGTTTTGTATGTAAAATATTTATTCAATTTGTTTTTAATGTCTTTAATATTCATCGAAGGTTACTACTTTAAATTGTACTGAATATTTGTGGTCCACACATAGTTATTTTACTACGGACTCGATAAATTCTTCCTTCGCCAAAGATGCATAGGTACAAAAGAAAAATACTCTAAACCATTACACAAGATTTATTGTAAGAAGGTGGAGTATCGAAATTGCTATTTCCTTTGGAACTCGTTTATCAGATTGTTAACGTATGTGAGAACTGCTGAATCGGTTTTGATGTGGTTTTAAAAAAAAATAAACTATTGTCGTAATTATAGGTAGGTAATTTTAATTGATTAAGTGTGAAAAATGTTTCATAATTATTAAGTTGGCGTTATTCCCTATGTTATTTTTTCATAATATAACATTGATTAAATAATACTATTTACTCTGGTATATAAAAGTGCTACAGTTTAGTTTATAGAGGAAAAAAAATCAGAATCTGATTTCCGAGCATTTTTGTATGTAACAGTTAACTAAAGAAAATATCTCTCAAAAAAAGACCCTGAAGAAATGTATTCAGTAAAGCTCACATACTTACCGAGTCTTGGAAGTTTTAAAACAATATTTAATAAGTGCTCTCGTTGCGGAGTGATTGCCAATCCAACAAAATACTTTGTCCTACTAACTAGTTTGCGAGATAAAATAAAACTTTGGTATTGATAGTTCTATCGAGGACTTGTAGGGTACTCACAGGGTATGTGACTTCATATTTTGATGACGCTTACGCATATGGTAGAAATAAAAGATGAAGGTAAGGATTCTATATAATAATATGTAGTTATGTAGAGTCATATGAATAACTGTGTAGGTATATCTGTACCGCGCAGTTTCACCTGCTGTCAAAATTAAGTATTACTATAGCAAATAATACTATCATCCAAATAAGTGCAGTGGTTTCTGTGTGTTGCTCTAGCAAATAAGTTCCCCTAAAAAAATTACGTATTATTCAAATTAAAATTTTCACAAATAAAGTAAAAAAGTAAAAGTAAAAGTAAAAGTAAAAAATTATTTATTCTTTAAGACACGTACATCAGTCATAATACATACATTATTACATAGTGCTTAATACAGTTTCTTAAAGAAAAACGTTAAAATACAGGAAATAAAATCATTGGTTCCCGCACTAGGCAATGCCTGTCCTGCGGGACCGTGAAATGTTTAACATTAGAATTTTATAAACAGAGCGGCGATTATGTTATGATAAATATTTAAAATTCAGATTTAAATTTAATACATAAACATAATACAGATTAAAAATTAAATTAGATTAAAAATTCATACAAACAATAATTAAATAAAAGTAAAAATAATATTAAGAATAAAAGGAAGGTCAGAATATAAAAAAAAAAAAATTGATATGATTTCATAGCAATAGTCAATAATTAGGCCTGTTTCATACCGATTACAATCACACTGGCTTAAACAAATGCCACAAGAAATATTCAAAAAAGTTGAAGACGAACAAATTGCTCAGTCTTAGCATAGTCCCAGGAAAGAAGCAATTTTGTTAGCATGTCTTTAGTTATGCAAGTATTTTTAGATAGGTTCAAGTGTCTGATTATTTTATTATGTAAGAGTGGCCACATATAATTAGGTTCACGTTTTGCAAAAGAGGTTTTTAATTTGGGAAGTGGTAAGTAATTTCGTCTGCTATGGGAGTCTTGTGTTGATGCAGTTGCTTTATTAATCCTGAGGACTGAATTTAAAATGAAAAGGCGTCTAACACTAAGAACTTTACATTCAGAATAGAGGGTCGACGTCGGGTAAATAAATGGTCTCTTTAACATGACTTTAAGAACAGATCTCTGAGCTCTTTCGAGTGTTATAAGAGCAGAGGATGGAGCAGAACCCCAGATCGATATGCAGTAAGTAATAATAGGTTGACATAATACTTTATAAATCCTCATAAGAATATTAAGACTTACTTTATTTCGCAGGTTCTTCATTATATATATTAATTTCCTAGAACGTTTGGCAGTTGCGTTGATGTGAGGTCGAAAGGAGAATCGTTCATCAATGATGACACCCAGGTATTTAGTTTCATGAGATACTTCGATAGAGACACAACTACAACATCCCGTGACATCAGCAGAGCTACTTATTGCACAAGTGTGTATGAAGAGAGGAGTGTTGTCTTTAGGCGCTGACCTAACAGTTTTATGAAATCTCAAAAATTTAGTTTTCTGTGTATTTAAGGTGAGGAGGTTATTATTTAGCCACATTGCTACTTTTGCCAGGCCACGCTCAGCGGCCGTTATACAATTCTTCCACGTGGAACCATGGAAAACCAAGGCTGTGTCGTCTGCGTAACATATCATATCACCCTGATCAATGGATAATGAAAGCAAGTCATTGATGTATGCGAGAAAAAGAGTAGGACCCAGGATACTACCTTGCGGGACCCCGAAAGACACGTGTTCAGACCTACTCAGAAAGGAATCTATTTTAAGTTGTTGGGTCCTGTTTGTTAGGTAACTTTGGAACCAATCTAATCCACAGCCTCTAATTCCCATACATTCGAGCTTACGTAGCAAAATTGGTGTGGATACAGTATCGAAAGCCTTTTTAAGATCAAGGAAAACCCCTATGCAAGCCTTTCCTTTATCTAGGTGAGAAGAAACTAAGTTTGTTAAGTGGCTAACAGCATCTTCCGTTGACTTAGCTTTACGGAAGCCAAACTGGGTGTCAGCCAAGAGCTTGTTAGACTCTAAGTATTTGATCAGCCTTTTACTTACACAACGTTCCAGTATTTTAGAGAAGGTTGAGAGCAGAGATATAGGTCTATAATTACATGGGTCACTACGACTACCCTCTTTATGAATGGGTGTGATTATAGCGGTTTTCCATGGTTCTGGGAATACTCCCTTTGCCATACTTAAGTTAATTATAGCTGTGAGAGGCTCGAGGATGTAAGGTGCAATTGCTTTAATAAGACTGTTATTTAAGCCATCATAACCTGGACTGCTACTATTACTAAGGGATTGAATGATGCTACGGATTTCGTGGCAATCAGTTGGTTCAATGAAAAAAGAATTAACAGGAGAGCTTTTTAAGGTAACTTTGGAAGCTAGAGATATCTCAGTTTCATTGGTTTTATTCAATGTAGCACTAGCCAGGCTTTGACCTATAGAGGAGAAGTATCTGTTACAGGTGTTAAGCGATTGTAATGGAGTGCGTTCCAGATTTAGCAATCCCACAGGGTCCTTTCTATTCTTAACGGTGCCAGTAACGCTTTTGATTTGTTTCCAGAATGTTCGAGGTTTGTTTTCAGCTTCAAGAAGTATCTTCGAGTCATAAGCATCCTTCAGCTTACGTAACAAGGTAATATAAAAGTTTCTATAACGCGTGAAGACTAATCTTTTCTGTTGGTTATTGGGGTCTAATCTTGAAAGCAAATGGAGCCTATCCTTAGTCTGACTGCATCGTATAAGTCCAGGTGTCATCCAATTCTGAAGATTATTTTTGCGTCTGCTGATGTGAGTAGTTTGTATGTGACTTTTGACAGAGTTTGTAATAGTAGTCATAAAAATATTGGTAGCTTCTGTGACACAGTCAGATTTTAAGATTTCACACCAGTTAGATTCCTTAAGATCGTTGATGATTCCATCGATGTCCACCTTTTGCCTGAGTCTTTTGCGTTTAGCAGCATTCTTGTGGGAAGATAAAATCCCTAGAATGATTAGGTCATGATCAGTCACGTCAGAAGTACAGACAATCGACTCGCCTGTATACTCCGTTTGTACAAAGAAATGATCCAAACAAGTTTTGTTATGGGTAGGCATATTGATTGCACTATGGTAACCAAGTTCAGCCATACGAGAGAGATACTCAGATGACAAATCGTAGGTTCTGGAGGAATCTAATATATCAATATTTATGTCCCCCGTTATGATTTTACAAGTAAAACCCTTTATGTCTTTTAAAACACCAGAGATAGATTCGAGAAAAGTTTTAGTGTTGAGAGAGGGAGAACGATATATAGCAATAAGATGAGTATTCCAGTCTGGTATTACTACAGATAAACATTCAGATTCCTCGATAGATAGTTCAGCTACTGTTGCCATCCAAGTATCTCTAATATAGACCACAACACCGCCAGCCTTAGTTTTATGCTTTGTTGTGCAGTACGAGGTGTAGCCATCCATTTGGGGGATTACAGTCGCAAGTGGAAGCCAACATTCAGTGAAAACAATTACATCAAAACTATGAGAGAATCTCTTTAAGCTAACTTGGAAAGGGAGGAAATTTTTATTTAAGCTTCTAATGTTACTACACAAAATTCGTATATTGTACTTGCTGAGAATTTGAGAAGAGTGTTCGGGAGAAGTTATATTATGACAAACTATGCTATTAGAGTTGTCTATTTCACCAATTATATCTAAAAGAGCCATAGGATGGTGTTAAGACTGGAGCAGTATCTGAAAAAGCTAAAAACTGGTGTGGCATAAAAGCAGTCCTTGCAAAGCAGTGCAATTGTAACTAATTTAAGCAACAATAAAATTTGTTCATAATAACAAGCAAATGAATTATCAATTGTAATGAGCAATTTAATATTAATAGAATATACAATAATATTAGAATATACAATAATATTAGACAAACAAAAGGCCATAAAATAGATAAGTAATAAAGTGCGCAAATTTATACAAAAAATAGCTTTCTGGTGGTTGAATAGAGCAGTATTAGTTAGCAGAATGAAAAGGCATACGAAGCAAATCGTCGCTCGATTGGATTTTAATTGCTGGACTCCCAGTGCGTTTACGAATATAGATGGAGCCATTTTTAATCCAGCAGTATTTAAAGTTAGCATCGGAGGCTGCTCTTCTAGTGTCTCGAAATAACTGCCTTTTTTCGCGTGTTAGACGTTCGTTTACGTAGACCTTTCGCTCCGGCCCATGTCCAACAATGTCCTTACTATGTAATGTTCTACGAGATCTTCCAGCTTTTAGGAACAAATCGCGAACAATTTTGCGAGTGAAGCGGATTATAAGTGGTCGAGGTTGAGCTGGGTAATTGGAATCAGAATTTGAGTCTTTTCTGTGGTGTCGTGGACCTGCTCTTGTGACACTATCAAGATCGTTTTCCGTTATATTCACTCCTATTTTGTTGGCTGTAGTCATAGCTAAATGAATGGGATTTTCCGATGATTCCTCCTCGATTCCTATTACTTCCAATTCATTTATTAGGAAAGCCTGCGAACGAAAATCTAGCTCTTGGCGCAGAGAATTAATTGTAGATTTAAGTTCAACATTTTCACGTTGTTTAGCTTCAAGCTCTTGTATTTTTGAGGAGTGAACAGCTTTAATATCTTCTAGATTCTTTTCGCAGAGAGCAAGTGACGACACAAGACTTGCCATGTCGCTCTTAAAAGTCAACACAGTCTCACGAAGAAGACGAATTTCTTCTGTAAGGACCTGTACATCAGAAGAGTAATTGGAAGCTTCAATAGATGCCTGGGTTAGGGGGCTGTTGAGATGTTCCACTTTCTTTCGTTTACGACTATTTTCTGTAACTGCGTTAGAACGTGCCGGAGTAGTTGAATTATCTCCACCTTTCTTACCCAGTACCTGGCATTCTGGACAGATCCACTGAGTATCACTTTCATCACCGACAGTACAATTTCCAATGCAAAGGATGTGGAATATTTTTTTACAATTTTTGTTGGAACATGTTACGCGATTATCATCGGTGACTGGTGTCATGCAAGCAGCACAGGTAGGATTTGGTGACATTTTGTGTGAATAATATTATTTATTTATATATTTGATATTCTATTAGCACAGGCGGTAAGCTGCGTAGTGTGTAAACGCAGAACCAGTTCTAATGCGTGGAGCCGCGGCCGGCGAACGGTGAGTCATAGATCGCCACTTCTTTGTGCGGAACGGTCGGCTTTTGAATTTGTAATAACCGTTTTTACTTTGTACGCTTGTATCTGTTCGATTATTTCAGATAAACGCGGTTTAATAACACCACACGATAAGAATTTTCACTGACTTATTAAGAAACGTAATTAAATTAAGTTAATCACTGCTAATTGTTTATATTGAATTTTAAACTGCGCACGGACACTAGGCACGTATTGAGCAGTAGCCGCTCAGCGCGAAACTGATACAATAATTTATACCTACTTATCTGTGATAAGATTTTTTTCATATTATGAAAACGTAGCTGCTACATCTTTAAATTTGTCTTCAAGAGCAAGTCATTACAAAACGCAGTGTATTCAAATCAAAAAGGATACTTATTTGTGTTTGAAGTGAAAAATGTCGGTTGTTTGAACACGGCCTCCGCCAAAGTTTCAACAATGTTTGTGGAAAACTGTATTCCTGAACTGGAATTAACTCACAATTCTGATTCGAAATATTCTACAGCTGAGTTCTAGAAGTTTCGATAGATATTGCATTTATTTATTGTTTGTGAACTGAGATTAAAGGGCTGTACAATTCCGCAGAGCATGACCAAGCAATTTTAGACCTTATATGCGGTTTTTGGACAGTTGAATTTAGATTTCTGCATACATATCGTAATATACGTAATAGTGTCTTATTATTGTATATCTACATCATATCTATTTCCTTACAAAATTCTAACTAAGAAGCTTCAATTTTGTCAAAATAAGTTAAATGCTATTAATCAATTAAAATATAAAGGTTTAAAAAAAAATTTAAGGCTCTACTCGCACAGTGATTGTTAATTAAACAAACTTATTTAGCACTGAACAAAACACTACCACGAAATAAAACAAAAACTATAGCCAGCCAACACCTAATTTGTAGCTAATCAACACACGTTTAATCTTTGTATTTCACACAACATTCAAGGGATCAAATTTCAACTTTCAGCTTAATTATCAAACGTATCGCTTTCCCTACCATTCCCTGTTTACCTCAGCTCCCATTAAAATCCCTTATCTGGTTCTAATGAGTGCACACAATTATACAACCAGACTTACCTTTGATAAATGTTAGCACGTTCGCTTGTTTCATAGTTATTGTTTTGTGTGCTTGTTTTACAAATAATTGGTATTTTTATTTGGGTGCTTATTTCTGCCATCCTTTTGCTCTTAGATAGTCTGTGCTACTTTTGTAAATACTTATGCTATAGTTTGCCATTGACGCCTTTTTGTGGTAAGAAATTGGTTATATAGATTTTAAATATAGTATGATTGTTCGCTTTTTTTTAAAGCGGGCAAACGAAGCGATCGATCACCACCGCTCATGAGGTTTCACAAGGTTCATGTTAATATATTTTGTATAAAAAAGTGCTATTCGTT
Source organism: Colias eurytheme (assembly GCA_907164685.1). Taxonomy (NCBI): domain Eukaryota; kingdom Metazoa; phylum Arthropoda; class Insecta; order Lepidoptera; family Pieridae; genus Colias; species Colias eurytheme. Next base: position 483 of record CAJQZN010010453.1, on the reverse strand, counting down.
TTTGTTGATACATTTTCATTTAGTATTGTACAAATATTATTTTATACTATGCTAAAAGAAACACAGACGTTAACAACGTTACTGTTAATTCTACAAGATTAAAATGAACAATATACTTTTTACATTTAATCTAAAACCAACAAACATAAACGAGGTATTAACCTAAGCTTAGCTGAAGTCTAGAAAATCGAATAGTCACGTACAATTACAGTAGTTAAACCTTAATTCCCTGTTAATGATTATTATCCAAATGAGAAGCCATTTGCATCTGAAGGGTCTGAGCGGCTAAATTATAAACTAACAACAGCTTATATAGTGGGATTCGTGTTCATTAGTAGTTTTGATTTGAATTTTAACACGATTTATCGTATGAAAAATACCTTTATTTATTTATAACCTGTTATATAAATCGTTTTAAAAGAACTAACGTATAATCTTTAGTTATCATGAAAAATGTGTGGTTCAGGGAAATTTCAATAAAAT
>CAJQZN010010451.1:0-16151 GCA_907164685.1 Colias eurytheme | reverse complement strand
AACCTAGTTCTTTATATTCTTTTAAAATGTCTGTTCTCACTCCTTACTTATTCAGATTTTTTTCTAGAGGAAAAATATTTAAATAAGAGAGGGACATTAACAACCATTCTGGTGAGGACTCATAAAAATCATTTAAAACTTAAAAGTTACAAACCTTATTTCTCAATAATTATCTTACACATAAAATATACATTCAGAAACTTTATATTTCCGAACTATCCAGATGAAAGTGTTATATTGAACACTATGAATTTTATCTACTCAAGTTCTACTTCGATATAGTGGAACATCAAATATTGCAATTTTTCCTTAATTCACACGTGTGTCATTCGCTAACAAATATATAGAGGACTGTTTTAATACAAACAGATTGTATCAATAAAAATATTAATCCAATGGGACACTTAAAAAAAATTACTAATTTGTAGACTTAAAAAATATGGATAAAAAAAGTAATTTTAAGAATTATGTTAGAGGAGATAGTTACGAGAATAATACCTACTTTGGTTTAAGAATATCGATAGAGTATCATTTCCATAAAGTCCCACTCGCTACTCTATGAACATCGCAGGCGCCAAGCGAGACATACAAACGCAAGTGCACATCAATTTGACACGTACAACAATACATCTAAAGCACATTATTCTTTGTTCTGTTTTCATTTCTGGCGCCTACTATATCACAGTTATTTCAACTCAACTTTTATAGTACCAATTATTTTGGAATATAAGGAACAAAATGGGCCAGTAAATTTATTTTACAAAAATAATCAATGCATACTTGGAACTTTTTCGCTATCATTATTAAGCTTCTAAAGAACATTTTAATACTAAACAATATCAGTAACAGGGTAAATAAATAGATAATACTTACCTTCAAAGTATGTCGATAGAAGTATCACTTATATAGAAAACATTGTAAAGTCAAGCCGCCGACACGGTCTTGTAATATTGAGACGTGTCCATATAAAGTGCAAGACGAGTTTGAAAGACGCCACAGTGCATAAAATACGTATTATAGATATATTTATTAAATAAAATAATATGTGGGTAGTTGTAAAATAAATGTCAAATACCTTCCTAGCGGCGTTCGCTTTGAGCTCTTGCGGGGAGGCGGCCATGTTGGAAAATGGCACGTCGACGTTAAATTTGATCGAATGTAACAGTTGTACGACAACATTTGAAACGTTTTTGAAGGAGAGCTTCCGACGGGTCCCTGAACTCAGACCCATACCGGCTGTAAGGCACATCTGGAATATACAAAATATTTTTTTTAATTTATCTATAAGTAATAAAAAAAATACTGCTTCAGAAAATATATATTATAATCTAAGGAAGAGCTACCTTACAGGTAACGTGTATTTAATTGGATAATTAGTTCCTGACGGGACCCTCATTTCGTTTATCTATTATTTACAGACAGCGTTCCCTAATTTTATAAATACTTAAAGGAAAGGTTCCCCCGATCGCTTTACTGCTTTACGTGAGACACAGGTTTCGGGTTTACATTAATAATAAGGATAACATTGCGTTAAATTAGTATTAAAAAATTGGATTTTCGGCATCACTATAAAAATAATATGATATATCAATTGCAATCGATTGTGTTATATAGGTATTTCTTGTAAATTTTTAAGAAAAAATTTGCAGTCACGATTGAAAGTTGAAATTATCACAAAGCTCAAAATTTTAATCATTTAAAAGAATCACATACCTTTCTTCGCCTAGGAGGTGGTATAATGAAATAGGTCTGTATCGAATGGTCCCTCAGATACGCGTTGCGACTAGCGCCGTGCCCCGGCTCCACTTCGTACGCGCCGCCCAAGCACTCTAGCGTCGCTTGCGTTACGTGCACTCGTCTGAAATTTATGCAGATCTATTATAAATATATTTTTAAGTTTTTTCAAGTCATCAGACAGTATATTTTCAACTGAGCTTTCGAAGTTTCCAAAGACATCTAAGTGTAGAAAATAATTTTCGGAATCGGAATTAACTTTTACGGAGATTTCTTTTATAAAATAAATTGAACTCGGAATTAGATTTAATTTAATCGGTCGTGTTTATATTGAAACAGAAAGCTTAATTAGTTAAACAGTATAATTTCTTACATGTAATTTTAGTCAAGGTTTTAATTAGTATATAATATAATAAATAATTATATTTCCTCTTGAATATATTATAAAAATACAAGCGTATTTTTTACTTATTAACACAGCGACCTTTGAAAAAAGCTTTGATTAAGAATAAACCCATGCTCCCAACACAAGCCTCTATAAAAAGTAAAAACAGAGAATTACACATTCATTTATATCACAATAAGTTATTTATACACTTACCCCGGTTCACCACCAGCCTCCATGTTGTTAGCGAGCGTGACGTCATTGGACCACACGTCGTACTGCCACTTGCGCAAGCCGAGCACGCCGCACAGCACCCGCCCCGTGTGGATGCCGACCCGCATGTTCAACTGGACGTCCGTTGCTTCCACTACGGAACTGAAGAAAATACATTACAAAAATAAACATAGTTAAAAAACGATTAAATTCACGTACAATGTAATATTTAATGTGTAAACATTTATGTAAGTATGTAGTACATTTTGAACAAGAAAAGTTTCGCCACGAAAATCCGCCTACTCATACCTTCAAGTGTGTTTTAAAGATCTATTAAATAATAATCACACTGTAACAACATTCTAACATAGTAATACAATGTTAAGTTAATATTTACATTTAAAGCTAGCAAAATTAGAACCAGTAAAAATAAAAATGTTCCACTTCTAATTTCGATCCATTCATTAAACTTTGGCATCATGTATTGTTTGCTTCTAATTAAATTAATGTTCCGAACGATAGTACGATTGTAAATATTTACACAATAGATCTTAGCGGTACATAAATCACATCTTTCCACAGTAATCACCATGGTATTGAGTTGATAAAGCGTCAGTGAGACAAATCGCTTGAAAACTTGGCAACAAATCGAAAGTATATTTAATGTGTAAAATATTTATGTACGTAATGTGGAGCACATATAAATGATAAGCAAGTTTTTTGCAACATTAATGTCGCAACTAACATGAGCTAAAAATATGTTTTGTCTGAATACTAGTATAATAAAAACACTAAAATGATAACCTAGTTTACATAATATATACTACCGTGAACGTAACTTGTTTTTATTCCTGTTTTATAAAATCACTATCATAAACGTATTGGCACTTCGTAAAGTTTCTATTATAATAAAATCAAGAGTTGGTTCTAGGTCTCCCAAAATCTATAATTTTTAAGTTCAATACTCTAAAACACAGAAAACCATTTAGACTTATCAGTAGTAGATTAAAACGAATAGCCAATAAATCAGGAAAAGGTATTTTAATGAAGCTTTAGGCTATTGCAATATTAAAATACTACTCCTGAAAACCTAATTATTTTGCAAAAGGTATAATGGTTGGCTTCGTCTCATAAGATAATTCAATTTTTCCGTGAATCAAACCCACTTACCTATTAACAAGAAACGAATTATAAAAGTCAACTAAGTAGGTACGCAACAAAAACACCACTTATTTATTTATTCATACAGAATCATTCTTTGTACTAACAGTAATAATACTAAAGCGTACATAGAATTTAGTAACAACACTTAAAAATAATTGTGACATATATTTCTCGTCTTATCCTTTTTTAATGATCGTAAGTCGTTTTAGCTTAACGAAAGCGCGCAAGGGAGTAATAAACTGTGGTAATAATTTGTATTTTACCACAATTTTACGTAGAATTTTGTAATAAGCCAATATTCCCAATAAATTGGACGAGCACAAAGCTAAAACACTAAACACGTGCAACATCTTAACAATCCAGGCGTGGTAAATGACCGTCGGCCGGTTTTACAGTTTCCTCCTGTGTATTTTTGTTTACGCTAAACACTATTGCTAAAGGGAACATATAATTTATCGGTGTTTCCATTTACAAAACGCATATCGATGCTTACTTTAGACTCACTAATATATTAACATTGTTATGATATTGCATTCCTTTAAGGAAAATCTCTATGAAGAAAGTTTGAGCTTCATACACAATTTTGCTAACACACGTAAGAATACCATAAATAATTAAAAACAAACAAATAGTTTACAGTGATATACGAGGATGGATTATCTGTTGTTTCAAATTTATTATTATAAACCACAAAGTAACAATTTATCAACACTAAAAAAGAAAAATGTTACAGAGCAAATTATTGCGTGCGCTCAAAGTTACTCCGTTTATTTTCATTATCCCACTTCTTGGCCGTGTAATAAATTATAAATAAACATAAAGTTTCGGGATTTTCTAGCAAATAATGCTGCGAATTCGTGAATTGTCGTTTGTGTATAACTTTATTTTTTTGTTTTTATTATTTTAACAGAAACATTTATGAAGCTATTATTATAGCATGTCTCTGTCTCCCTGTAATTTAAAAATAAAATTCGACCATTGATAAATTAGAAGAGCGTCATTATGCTATTAAATATATCGGTAACGTAATTTATTTTATAACACCGCTCCCGTTTAGTCTATAGATAAACTGTATAAATTGTTATTTTCCTCCTCCTCCGCCTATTAAACGAATATAAAACAATTTGATATGAATTCTGTTCAAAGATTAATTTTATTAAAATAAAAAATTCTGAGGTTTCAATAAACTATGAAATTTTGTTCAAATTTTGTAAGTATCTACTTATCAAATATTATTTTCAAAAAATATTAATTTTCTGATAAATAATCCTAACTTGTCATAATTGTGCTGTCTTGAAAAAAATCTTCTAAATAATAAATTGAAACTTCTTTCCTTGACTAAGATTAACTAGGAAATGAGGAGAGCAACCTGAAGGCAAACTTTTCACAGCTCGCGTTCAAGCTTCAGAGAAGTTTTAATGAACATAAAAGTAAAAAATCATCGTTCTAGAAATTAAGACTAAATTTTAAACTAAGTATCTCAATCTTTATTTTTTACTTTTCCCATAAGTATGCTAGAGAATATTTCTTTAATTAACGTGCTTATACATTTAACTTTTCTACTACTCGATAATATATAGGTACGTGTGTTTTTTATAATATTATGATTACTTTTCTGAATTATAAAGTAAAATGGTCAACTGTAAAATGGTTATAGTGGTGAGGCAATGGTGAGGTCATTGGTTAATTTCAACAGTTACTCGCTTTTAAAAGACACATTGATTCTGTAAAAGCTTTTCTAATCATCAAGTTCTTTAAGATGTTAATTTTTCTTTCAAAATCAGCATCAACGTTCACAACTGAGAACTATATGAAGTTTAAATGGAATATTGAATACACACTACAGACACAAAGCAGAACTATAATTTCCAAGCCAGCCGCAGAATTAATAACACAATCTCAGTGTAGCTTCTGGTTTATAGCGAACAAATAATATGATTTGCTGTATACACATTGTTTCAAGCAACACAAGGATAATTCACAAGAATGTATCAGTAGTATTCCACAACTTTCTCGTGATTCCAGAAAATTCTATATATGGAATGTTGATTGTTCATATATAGTAATGTTAAATTAAATTTAAAATAAATATAATCCCTTATTTATTTATAAAATTATGTGTAAAAGTAATCTTTTGAGTGATCTTTTGTCAACAAAAATTATATCGACATAAATGATTTTATTACTATCTACGAAACTTAAAATTAATGATATTTAATACGATCCTTCTTTGGACGTGCCACTAAAACTTCCAACCCTTCCTTTTATTTACATTATATTATAAATGTACATAATATTCCGAGCATGATAGTACAAAGAAAGTAATAAAGTCACTACATTAGGTGTAATACAGCGTACATTTTACTTCACAAGCAACCTTAGAAGGATGAGGAAAACAGTAATTTGAAAGTTGAGCAGCCGTGAATAAATATTCATTCAATATAGAACACATTTTCGTGTTCGCCATTAATAAATGTCGTACAATATAAGCTTCGGTTTATCTAAAAATAGATGAAAGGCAGTGTACTAGCTGTCGTAATGTGGATAAATCGAAATCCATTATTTTTCAGCGACCCCACTTCGTGTCACGTACGTGTCACGTGTCACGCGCTCAACAATCCGTTAACACGGTATAAAAGTCACGCTGCTGTGTATTCATTGTTATTTGAAACACTATTATTATATAAATAATAAATTAGGACCATAATATCGGGGAACAATTCCATGAAAGCTATTCGTATTCGTTCAAAAATAGAAAGCTCTGGATATAAATAAGACATAAAAATACTTCAAGAAAGTGCCTCTGATTCACGGTTCACGTATAAATAAATTTAATTCAAAGTTCTGAAGTCACAAGAAAAATAACATGAGACATCCATTCCAATAATAAAAATCAACTTTCTATGTAAACATTAAAAAAAATCTACACTTTTGCTGTCCCCCAAACACGAAACCCATTTTTAGCAAACGGCGTTTCTAGTGGTATGAAATTAGTAATACTAAATGTACATTCTCTATAGTACCCATAATCTTACATTTCTTCAAAATTTTCGATAGTATTGCAGAATAAATGCTTGAGAAACTCAGTAAGCCGTTACAGAGAACGCTTCACAAAACGGATTTGCAATACGACGGTTTCAATAATGCACCAACGTTACTCGCAGCTGAATACAATATTCGTTAGGCGCTTAAATATATATCCTTTATTTCCGTCCACTGAACAAATCTTTAAAGAGACATAACTGTTTCCTTTTTAGATTATACCCATACAGTAAAAACTATACAAATTATGGATTCAAATAATTGCCAAAAGTATCATGGGCATTAAAAACACTTTTAAAAAGTGTTCTATTAAAAACTTGTCTATTTCAAATTGAAAGTTCATTATGTATATCAACAAAACATATGTTTAAAGTCTACATAAGATACCCACGCGACGAAAAACACAGCTGCATAAACAAAATGTTTGCGTTCGGTCTATCCGTTCGCAAACACGCTGCAACTGAAAAAGATTCCGATAAAACGGCCCATTTGTTTATTTTTCATTTGTTTTTTCGCACACCATGATCCCACTGAGCTCGGTGCATCAATATGGATATTGGATACCATTGAATTTTCGCTATGTACCTACTAGTTATATTTATGAACTACATATGAACGAACGCCATTCCGAGCGTGTTAATTGAAGCTTGTCAACTTGATTAATAACTGCTAGAGCATTGGCACAGACTTTTAAGGAATGACCTAACTTTGCACGAGTAGTCTAGACGAATTGTGTTTATTTTAATAAAGCTGCGGTATGTCGAAACAAATCTGCACACAAGACTCAAATGTGCTTGTTAATTACAAACACTGTGTTCTTTATCCTCATGTTTGAGACCCTCATATAAACTATAGCTAGGTTTAAATTCAAATATACAGAACTGTGATGTTGTTTGAAGAAGTTAAGCGTAATTTCTATAAACAAATCAACCGAAGTTCTATAAGCCTTTGAATATGAAATTAAATCGAAGTTCCACTCCGTATGTCAACAACCTCATGCATTAATTCCAGATGTTCGATTTTTTTTACTGTCTCTCTTCTATTATATGTATGTATTTAAAAAATGTGGTATCCTTCATAATATATGTATATCTGATATAAATGAATTACGTATGTTAAGTTTATAATAAATTGCGGTATGCTCTTTGGCTTTACAACAGCTTTTCCCTTAAAGATCGAGACATTGAATATCCCTCGATGTATGTTTATTTAGTTCCTTTGACGAGTTCATCAGAAAAGTAATATAAGATATGTCATTAACACAAACTCTCCAATATGTATGTGGGTCAAGGTCGTGATTCCAATCTAGCTTATAAGTAGCAGAGATCCCAGTCCCTGTAGCAATTCAATCTTCATTAATGTAAAGGTATCAAACACTCGCTTTAGGTGAAAAAAGTGCCATTTCAAATATTATAACCGTTAAGAGATCGTCGCGGGAATTTGTAAAAATATTATGGTAATATTCTCTTGGAAATAATAAAAAGTATTTAAAGCTTTTCATATTAAGTTTGATTAGGCCTTATTGAAATATAATTTTATCGAAAAATAATTCTGTTACACCACAAAAAAATAATCCAACATTACAAGGTAACTCCACTTATTAATTCGAAGGTACAGCGAGCGCTTGTTTACTTAAAACTAACCCGATTTATTTCAGACTCACTCTGGCGACGTTTCTCATTGAAAACCCTCTTTATTACGGCTCCGAGTACGGAAAACATCGTAATTAAGCTTGCAGGTGTAAAAAGAAATGCCGTGAAAACATTTTATTTTATTCACAATGTGAAAATGCAGAGGTTACGGACAAAGCCCGACATTTTATAATGCCACGAATGACGCGGGAAACTACGCGTTTTATTAAAATGAATATGGAAATTGTAGCGTAATTAATATGTGAAATAAAATGAAATAGAACCTTTTTAAACTTCGCATTCAAATTACATCATATTATGTACTGTAATTAATGAATTAACATATAGATAGACACGTTTGAATTTCCCTTTTGACTCGTATCGCGTATATTAATTACACTTTTAATGCAATTAAAACAGTCTTGAAATAATTATTAAAAGCTGTCAGGATAATTATAAAGTGAATTACTTGGGAGTCCGGTGCAGTAATTGACGGGTTTAATACCGTTCTATCTGTAATTTATTTAAATTATGTTAAAATTATAAAGATAATCACACGTAATGGCGATTGGAACCAGGCATTAGCTAGTACTCAAAGGTTTCTTGAAGCCGGATCGCTAATCGTATAATTAAATAGATAAAATTGATGTATTAATAGGCAGTAATCCGATAGCCGGGCGTAATGTGTCACAAATAAATGATATCGATCTGCAACATATTTGCGTTACGTTCACTTCGGTATTCAATAACATACAACGATATGTTTACACAATTTTATGTTTGCTTCTGATTATACTAAATTTAATCAACCACTGTCATTCGGAGGGCTATTGTCAAGCTTATTTGATAAATCAGGTGGTTGACTGTTAATTATAGCATTTAATTGTATTACGGCGAATTATTATCTCGTATTATAATACCATTAATTTCATAATTTTCAAATTTAGTTTAGTTGAATATAGAGATAGTATAAGTACACAGAATATTATGAAAATAATGTCTTTCAATGTATACAGAAGCTTTCCGCCCGCGGCTTCAGCCGCGTTTTCAAAGAAAAACCCGCATAGTTCCCGTTCCCATGGGATTTCCGGGATAAAACCTATCCTATGTGTTAATCCAAGTTACCCTCTATATGTGTCCAAAATTTCATTGAAATCGGTTAAGTAGTATTTGCACATACCTACACATACATCCATCAAACATTCTCACAACCTTTCGCATTTATAATATTAGTAGGATAAATACAAAATAAATATTTATAACTAGATAAACGATTAACCACTAACCATACCATAACAATTATTTATTTTATAGGGTTGTGTAGCCTTTTGTTTAAAGTAATTTCAAAGTGGCGGTAGAGCTGAGGGCTGAAGCGACCTGACGCCTGTGGTTGTGGTTACGTGTGGTAATGCTTTGCAAATGTAAAAGAAAAGAAAATATAGTCAGCATTATTTCATAGAAAGATAACATTATAAAAAAGCGTGTGTCGTGTATGTGCCGAGAACACGTGTCAGAAGTGAAACTTCTTTGGCAAGATTCAAAGATACGAAAATTGCCGCCTTACTCCATGGCGTGACGGTATTGCCATGACGCGACTTTGAAATTTTACTCTCAACGCGCCTAAATAAGTTTCAGTTCCATAATTTATTTCTTGAAATGTTTAATTGATATGATGTTAAGAGATTCGAAGTTTATTTAATGCAAGTACTTATTTCAAAAACCCATGGAACATGTAATAACCATAATAACCTTGTATATTTCCATTTCTGCAACATAACATTTATTAATCAATATAACGATTATAACGTTGTCCTTGCAATGATATAACATGAAATAGCTTCAGCAGTTTGCGTTTCCCATGGCATTATTAGTATAACAGCAACTGAAAGTTATGGTTTTCATAATATACAATGACTCAGTAAAATAACTATTCAAAATATCACCGAAACCGCTTAATATTTCACTTCATGTCAGCAGTAATTGATTTCTCCAAACGAAGCATTTGGTCTAGTTCGTATAATATTGGTTTCCTTTAAAAGATTGTTACAATAATTACTTGTTTCATTAATATTCAAATTATATTCATACTATCCAACTAAGCTATTCATTTATTATATCTTCAAAAGCTAGTTTAGTTCGCTAAATTATTAAACTAAATTAATAATTAACTCTTCAGAAATCTGCAAGCATCTTCAATAAATGGTATCAATATTCTACAATTTAGTTCTTTAATAAATTAGCTCTAATTGTTTCTACGCTCTGCAAATGATATTATACGTATATTGTTCATGTTTAAGCTAACCTTTGTTTAAAGTTAAACTTCGCTTTAATTCTATACACTACACTAAATATAAATCCAATGTTTTACCCGAATAATAAAAATGTATAGTGTCAATATCAACACCAAAAAATAATGAACATAAATATTTTTAGTTAATCAATTTTATAGGATACTAGCGGTCCGCCCCGGCTTCGCCCGTGGTACATATGAAAAATAGATGTTGGCCGATTCTCAGACTTACCCGATATGCACAGAAAATTTCATGAGAATCGGTCCACCCGTTTCGGAGGAGTATGCAGACTAACATTGTGACACGAGAATTTTATATATAAGAAGATATACACATTTCGTTTAAAAGCTCTCCATTCAAGTTTGTTATTTTAACCATTGGAAGGTAATCGCATCGAGCGTATAATACAGGCTTAACAATCAAAAACAGCTTTTAGTCTATAAAATCTCAAATATCATTAAAAAATGTAGTGTAAAATCCAGTTATGTATTGAATTTCAAAGTGCATGAATACTCCGGTAAGTGCACTCTTGATAACACCGAACTTTCAATCTGCAGTTACGGCCCTGACAAAGACATTGTTAAGCCTCGTACGATAACTAACAATGCCTTGACAATGGCAGTCTATAATGATATTATATCTACGTAATCTGTAAATCGATGCGACGTAACAAAATTGTAATCCATGCTAACAATAAAACGACGTATGTAACTCTTTCTGTCACACTTTTGCCTGCGGAAGAGAGAGGATATATATATTTAGATTATATTATAGCCCGATGGCACCTTTAAAAGATTGAAGATTAACCTTTTCAAATTTTGGCAACTTCCTCCTGCTATTCTCGGGCGGCAAATCCCTTTCATCCAACAAGAAAAGAATAAGCTCGTAGTGAAAAATTGTTGAATTATTAAGGTCACCGAAATCGACCGCGAATCCCGAGCAAGATTTTACTAGCCCTTGGGGGATGCGACCAACCGTTTTTATAACATGGTATAATACCATCATGAATAATACAGAAAACGTTACAATGAAAACAACATACATGAGCATTTGGATTTTAAGCCTATCTTTATGAAATTTAATGATGTTTTTTTAGAACAGCCCAGAATAATATTCTTAATTCTTATGGACCCTCTTGAAGGATTTAAAATTATAATGACCATTTATAATAATCTTCGATAATAATAATAAACGTTCATTAAACGAAATCTAATCTGCTTGTCTAGCCCTATTCTCCAAGTAACGTAGTTAAAGGAGCTTACTTAAAGTTGAGTAATCTAGCTCGTAGTTTAATTGATTTCTCTCTTATTAGCAAGTTTGAATGACATACAGCTATAAATCGTCAAGTTTGAAATCGCAACTGAGACGATCCAGCGCACTGCCTAGCTACCTTCGAAATTGCTTTTCACATTTACGTAACACTATTGAAGCCGTACTGTTATTCTCTTTTAGCAATTTCCAAGGCATGTTGAGCGACACAATTGGTACAATGTAAGGAATTGCATACGCTGTTGAAATATGCTATTTATTGGAAGTTTAAATGGGAAAGTAGCGCGAGATTTTACTAGGTGCAATCCTGCATAATCTATAATTGGTTTTAAAATGTTATAATAATTCACTTTTCTCATCATCCCTCCAGATCTTAATGTCACTTAACCACATGTTTATCTTCTAACAATATATATCACATACTCTTTGGATAAAAATTATCTGCAACACGATCACCCTCCTTGACCTGTGTCATCCACTTAATGGGGAACTTTATATTATCCCCTTAAGTTTGTCGTAAAGCTGATTCTTGTACAAAAACTATAACAAAGATAACTAAAAACATCTCTGTAGAATGCTGTCGTTAATTCTGTACCACATTTATAAAACTTAGCCGATCTAACATAGTATCAAAGCAACCTTTACAGCTATCTGTAATTCCCAGCAAACCTTTTAAAGATCAATATCGTACCGCAATCACTAACGAATCACACTTTCATTTATCTAAGAATCAACGTAATCCCGTTGAGCCTGCAACCCGTCCCGCTGACCTACAAACGAACCCTCGATAATATTTATAGTGAGGGTTTGTGCACTTCGTTACACTGCACACGCATTTGCGACCTTAATTAATTTCAAGCTGACACGTACTGTAGATCGGAGCTGTATTTTTTTAAAACAGATACACTTTCATGTGATGGATAACGATTTACTTTTTTAAATAGGGATATAATATTTTATATTGCTTTGTATGGCAGGATAGATATTGATATTTTCATTAATAATAGATTTCATACAAGATTGCTTAGGATTAAATTTAATCATAAGTATACACATTACATAAAGCATTTTATAAACATAATACATCGATCCAAACGTCTGAAATAGAATAAATGTCCTTGGAAGCAAGTGAAGCCAAGTTGTAAATACACAATTGAGTCGTGAATAAATGGCGAAATAGACTGGAACAATGCAAACATAAAAGTAATTCGTTCAGGCTACATAATAGAATAATCCTAACCGCCAAGTTTAAATATCGTTGTCGTACTAAGATAACAGAATAATGTATGAAACATAATTAATATTGTTGCTACATGAGTTAACACTAATGTTTCATTTGATACCATTTTAACAAAGAAAAAGCTGTAATTAAAATATACTTAAGCATTTCTATTTCTAAACATGTTCTTCCAATTATTAAGCTCGTAAACCTTTAGAATTATGTTGGATGCTTTTGATTCTATACAAGTATCTAATGAGTTGTTAGGGACGAAGTGCGTGTAATTTGCTCCAAATTGTATACGACACGTAAAGGTTTTACGATCTGCCCACCCTATATCCGCATTCTGTTTCTTGTTAACTTCAATCGCTGACGTGTTTATTTTAGTACCCACAAACAGTAGTTGAACAAACGGAAGATAACATTTGTTAGAAAGTAACTTAAAGATAATAAAAGCGCTAATTAAAAACACATGAGTTGTATTCTTAAAAAAATATTGAAGGAAATTAATTTCACGCTGAATTATTCACCGAAATTAAATTGCAGTAAAGCTCATATTGCGATAAACTGAAAATTCGACAAAATTCCCAAAATATCTGAACTAATACAGTGAATCGTCGAAAAAAATATTTCTGGAATCTATATAATTGTATGTTGGTAACTAATCAATTAAGATATCATCATCTATATTAAGCCCCAAACTTATACAATTTAATGTATTGGATTGGAGCATTATTTGTAGGATTTCTATTGTATACAGTACCATTAACCTAATTAGCGATTACCTGAATTGGGATACATGATACCAACGCGGCTAAATTATAATTAGTTAAGTGTGATATTATTAGATATTTGGTAAAGTATTAGTTACATCACACTCGAACTTCTTCAAAAATCTTTCTAACAAGGTCACAGATCACAGAACAACTAGCTTTTTCTTTTTCATGCGTTTAATCTTTTTATTATCGCGAGAAAATTGTTGAAACTTTTAATCTTAAAGTCACAACAAAACCTGTATTTCTTGCCTCTATCTTCAAAATTATCTCAAACATTGCTAAAGCCATCATCTTCGCATATTATGAATGACTTAGAAAAAATTGTCCAACTAAATCAAATCTACGCGACTCAAAAGGACACTACAGCAATAAGCAAAGAGGTTATTTTCACAAACAAAACCACAGCGCGGTATTCGTGGCAAACGGTACTTGTAACAATCGCAGACATCTTTACAATCATGTAAACTGCAAGTACATTTGAGATCTTTGTATGAAAGCCATGTAGATGGAACATTGTACTATATCTATACTATATATCTTGTATTCATAGATATGAAACAACGCGTCTTTTAAAGTAAGTTTTTCTTTGATGACTATTTGCGATGTTGTTACAGAAATTGGCAGATGTATTGCAACGAGTTTAACATTAACAAATCGAATATTTATATTGTTATCAAATAAATAAAATTTAATTTGTTTTCACTGGTATAAATACTACTTAATACCAATAACCTGTAAAAGCAGGATTTAAATAACATCTGAACAAAGTACCTGATAGACACAAATTGCCACTTTACGTGTTTGTTCCACCCTACTATCATTCATTACTATATACACTATCATTCTAACAATTTAAATAAAGCAATCTATAATACCAAAATGTGCGACATTACAAGCAATTGCTGAACACAATTCAATAAAACTCTACTCACGCGATAGCATCGATCATGTCGAGTCCCATTTCAACGGTGCACCGCGCGTGGTCGGAGCGCGGCTCGGGCAGCCCGGACACGCAGTAGTAGCAGTCGCCCAGGATCTTGATCCGGAGACAGTGGTTATCCTGGATAACCCCTTCAGTTTATTATAAAAGGCAAGCCATAATCCTTTGCTTTGAATTATTTTTAATTGATGGTAACCCCAAGGATAGATAAAATAAGATACAGATTTGACAAGTTTATTGGGCATGAAGTGGGGAGGTATAGATGTACATGCATAAGTAGATATGGAGGAAGGCTGTAATTGAAAGTAAATAAAGACAGTTCTAAAGGTTCATTCAATAATCATCTTAATTGAAGTCAACCCATAATAGTGAACGGAGCTAAATAGAAATAGGTACGTAGAAGACGCTTTGAGACTGCTTTTCGAATCTTTGATAAATGTTGTGACGATTCAAAGTGCTTCTTCCAATTGAATAAATAAATGTTTGAGTTTAGTATGAAATTGTATGCTAACCTGTGCAATACCGTTGAATCTTTCTTTTGATTGAATACAATTACGATACGTATATTGGTAAGTTAAAAAGAACATGCCTTCTGCTCCATCAACATGCCTTCACCTTTAGAACCTTGTAATTTCATTATCAACAAAAATGCTTAACAAAAAGACGACGATCAATAAAATCACGGATATAAATGGGTGCGCTAAGAAGTTGAAAGTCAAATGAAACATTCAACTTGGAAGACCCTACCTCAATTAATTTCATTCGAAATAACAAGAACTATTAAAAAAGAGTTTCGGGCATTTAAAATAAACGGTTAATATGTTAAAATTACACAAAAAGCGCAAGTAAAAAACAAAATTTTAAATCATCAATGCATAATTTGCCCTGTTAAATATAAAATTCTATACCTATCTGTAAAATGCAGTGCTGGATATTCTGTCTCTCCACGTTTTTTCGTAAAATTGTACGTATCGCTAAATTGGAGCGCGATCCAATTCAACCACGTATCCTAGATTTGGTCCGCAAACCAATCGCGTATAAAAAGTTAGTAGAAATCATACCACCGTACTGATACGATACTTTTCGTGATTTTGAGTTACTTGCCCATTTGTTACAATGATTATAAAGATAGAACAAGAAAATGACCAAGCTATAATTATGATTATCAACATGGGTAACAAACATAAAATATTTAAGTTACTAGGAGATGGAGATACAATAGAATTCGATAGTTAGAGCACAGAGAGAGTACAGACAGATGTGAGTGTAAAGTTTAATTCAGGCTTCCGTTCCATTTGATTGAGCACAAATAGCAAAACAAACAATCGATACATATACCAATACTGTAAATACTGGCTCTAAATCAACCTAACAACTGATCTTAAGTACAAGTCACGTACTACATCCATTCGTATACTCGCATTTCTTAAAGATTTAACTAACTAGAAAATACATACATTAGCCAATTGATCAAATCTGCCAAACAG
>CAJQZN010010450.1:0-23361 GCA_907164685.1 Colias eurytheme | reverse complement strand
GACTCTGTTAAAAATTAGGTCTAAATAAAACTTGTATAAAAATCCTTTACACTAACATTAAAATGTTAACATTTAATTTACTGACATGCCAATTGTTTTGTTTCAATGTTTGTTTAAAATGAACATCAAAAAGTTACACATTTTATTTGTCGAAACATCAAATACTTGGAAATATTATATTGAAAAACGTTTATGCCTTTTCCATGAAATTGTTTAGAGTACGTTTTGTCAAGTTGAATTCATCTGTAGCACCTGTCTATGCGAGATCATAAAATATTTTTAAATGAACAATCATTCATGGAAAATAATAAAATTACTAACGGCATTTAACACTTTATGTATTTATTTATTGTTTTTCCGATATATTGGATAGAAAAACATATTATGGTAAGATATTGTTAATACCTATTACTATATTCTATAGATATTTTTAAAAGTTAACTATAGAATAGAATAGAATAGAATAGAATAGAAAACACTTTATTGTACAATGTACACAAAAACTAAATTTACAGAAACGATATGTAACTTAAAATAAATGTACAATTCGGCGGCCTTATCGCTTATAAGCGATTTCTTCCAGGCAACCTTGAACAACAACAACTTACTATTCATTTTTCTTCCAATAAACTTTATATAAAAACGGACTGGCTCGTTGTTGTATCATTTATTCGAACTGCAAAGAATCGGCGGAAAAAGTCAATCCATATTTTTAGGCCGCGATAATAATTATATACCTTTCACTACATAGTATAAAACAAAGTCGCTTTCTCTGTCCCTATGTCCCTTTGTATGCTTAAATCTTTAAAACTACGCAACGGATTTTGATGCGGTTTTTTTTAATAGATAAAATGATTTAAGAGGAAGGTTTTAATATATAATTTATTAGGTTTTAAACAAAGCGGGCGAAGCCGCGGGCGGTAAGCTAGTATATTATAAATTGTTACCAGTATGTGTTGAATTTAACGAATTACTAGATTCATAAGTATAGTCGTAGTGTCATTTAAAGAACAGCAGTATTCACGTGTATCAGATTAATCTTATATATAAAAATGAATCGCAAAATGTGTTGGTAAGCGCATAACTCGAGAACGGCTGAACCGATTTCGATAATTCTTTTTTTACTATATTCCTTGAAGTACGAGGATGGTTCTTATGTAGAGAAAACGTAAATATTATGTACCACGGGCGAAGCCGGGGTGGACCGCTAGTATTATATAAAGAACAATGTTTTTCCTAGTACACTTACATGGAATTTAATAATGTTTCGGTGTAATATCGTAGTACTAAGAACACGTGCCTTAAAATTTCGTTAAACTTTATTCCGCAAATAAAGATTATTTGAATTTATAAGATAGAAAGTGTCTATTGTCTGAGTTTTCTGGAAACAATGGAGTCGCTTTAATCGAGGTTTACCTGGGTCTTAAAAGAGATCTGAATACTGGAATAAACAAAAAACCAAAGATAAAACTTCGATAAATGTAGCAACGTTGTTTCTTGTAAATTAAGATTAATCTATACTACCTAATATTATAAAGCTGAAGAGTTTGTTTGTTTGTTTGTTTGAACGCGCTAATCTCGGGAAGTGCTGGTCCGATTTGAAAAATTATTTCGGTGTTAAATAGCTAATTTATCGAGGAAGGCTATAGGCTATTTAATATATATCATCACCCTACGACCAACAGGAGTGGAGCCACGGGAGTGAAACCGCGCGGAGCAGCTAGTGTCGTATACTGTCAAGTTGTTTTATTGTCTGTGGCTAATTTTACTGTAGGAATAGAACGTTTTCGGTACGTTTTAATCTTGAGATAATTGAAATATTACAAAAAGAAACTGGTTTATAAGAGTATTATATTTTATATAACAAAAATTAAGTTATTATCATTCATTCGTTACACAATGAAACCTTTTGTATTAATGATTGTTATGACTTGAAATTAATCGCCTGGAAAAGTTCGGCTTTTTTCCTGTACTATATCAAATACAGTCTCTTTTTTGCCTTTTTATGTTATGTAGCTAAAAAGGATAAGCATGTCATTACGCTCTAAACATCAATATAAATAAAACAATGCAAAAACCCGCCAAAAATTCTGTGAGAAAAGCTAAAATAAAACGACATTAAAATCCGCTTAGCAGGAGAAAATTTGAAAGTTTAAATTCTAAATTCTATTTACAGTTATAAATGTGGAGTGAATTTAATATCCAAAATGTATTAGAAGAAATAAACATTTTAACTTTTAATGCTTTTGGCTCTTGGAAATAAATCGACTTCTGCAAACGGAATGTTGCATGAAAACATATTGGAGGCCGGTATTGCATAGGTTCAATACAAAAAATAATTAATAGATTGTGGAGATATGGCAATGAAAATATTGTTGGGTTTATTTTAATTTAAATTCATGTTTTTTGTGATGGTTGTGTTTGTGTAGGATCGTTGTTTATAGATATAATATAAAAAGCATAGTATGTTTAAAATAAATATAAAAGGCGTACTATATTGTATTGAAGGTGCAGAAGTATTAAAATTGTGATAAAAGAGGACTTTTTTATGTTTTGACTATGCTCAAGATCACGTTCTCATTATCCAAATAGATTTTTAAATGATTTTTATAATACTTATACAGAAATAATGCTATAACTGTTGTACTGAAAAGTTTAGTATAATCTAAGGAAAATTCACGGGTTTTTCTTAATTATATATATGAGTAAGAAAATCCAATTAATTATACTTGAAAACCAAACAAAATATCTCTTCTCTTTTAATTTTCTTCTATGAATATATCAATAAAAATCCACAAAAAGATAGTTTTGCAGAATTATTTACGACATTCCGTATCTATACCCTAAATATAAGCCAAACTTTTCCTGTATAAAAGGCGATTACTTAAGTGGTCATAAGATTCTTTCTGAATGCCATTTCGTAAATAGAAATCAATCAGTATTATGTATGAAGTATGAACTTTGAGTACCTCTTAGTGCGAATTATCGGTCATTTCTTCAATCATTTATAGACCAATATTTCAGTGTGAGTTGGTCATTCATTCATACGTATTAGTGTGTGTGTGTGTGTGTTGGTATTTCTATAAGACGAATATCGATGTGTGAGTTAGTCATTAATGAATTATCTGTAATGGTGTGTGTGTGTGTATGTATGTGTGTGTGTGAATGTGAGCTCGTGTTTCCATAAGATGAATGGGTATTCAGTGTGAGTTTATCCTTCATTGCATTCGTGTGTGTGTAAGGTGAGCTTGTGTGAGTGCTGGAAGTTTATTAAGCTTTTTCGATTAACGTAAGTGTATCGTTATTACTAGAATGTAGGTATTTAATTACTAGGAGTAATTTTAGAAGTCAGAGCTTTGTAATATTTTTAAATGTATAAAGGTAATGCACCTAGTACCTACTAATTTAATAAATACTACAAAATTTATCATAATATAGCTATCTATACATAATTAAAAAGTTATTTGGGTGAAAAGATGAGTGAAATCATATCTTAAAGTAATGAAGAAATAAAGTATTTTCCTATCATGTTATTACATAATTTTCGACCGCCTACTTGGTACATTGGTTGACGCGTGAGCGTAGCGCGAGGGGTCCTTGGTACGATTCCCGGTGGAGACGAAGAAAAAAAAGTGTCTGGGTCAGAAGGCTGATCACCTACTTGTCTCTAAAGAAAATCGATCAGTGAAACAGATGTATAATGCATCTGCTCCTTACCCCACTTGGGGACATGGGACTTCACTTTATTACATAACTGGCTGCTCCACGCGGTTTCACCCCCGTGGCATTCCTGTTGCCCGTAGCGTGATGAAATATAGCCTATAACCTTCCTCGATAAATGGGCTATCTAACACCGAAAGAATTTTTCAAATCGGCCCAGTAGTTTCAGAGATTATTGCGTTCAAACAAACAAACAAACTTTTCAGCTTTATAATATTAGTATAGATTTTATAAGCAAACGAGTTTCTTTCATAAAAACGGCTTAATTAAATTAAACTACAATCTTACAATCCCATACAATAAATACTAATCATAACTAAATAAAACGTTTCAAGATTTCCACAAATCATTAGTAATGTATGCGAGCATGAATTTGCTGCAATTCTAAATCTACATAATGTATGGGGGATGTATTCAAATCGCCTCTGATGATATCTTGTTGCCACAATGGACCTAATGAACTGGTATTATGGTAATGGTTATTGAAATAGATAACTTTTTATTATAATTTATACTAATCTTAATATATATAAATCTCGTGTCACAATGTTTGTCCTCAATGGACTCCTAAACCACTTAACCGATTATAATAAAATTCGCACACCATGTGCAGTTCGATCCAACTTGAGAGATAGGAAAGGTTTTATCCCGGAAATCCCACGGGAAAGGGAACTATGCGGGGTTTTCTCTGAAAACGCGGGCGAAGCCGCGGGCGGAAAGCTAGTAATTTTATAATACAAGGGCGTGCCGCGTGTGGAAAGGCTTGATTGTAATTTTCTGTGAAAACCCATGCTAATAATGTAAGAAAGACAGAAATAAAAATGTATTGTTATGCTAAGTTTTATTAGGGATAAATTACCAAAATCCATACTTAATATTATAAATGCGAAAGTAACTCTGTCTGTCTGTCTGTTACTCAATCACGCCTTAACTACTGAACCAATTTGCATGAAATTTGTTATAGAGATATTTTGATACCCGAGAAAGAACATAGGCTACTTTTTATCCCGGTATAATGACGCAATCCCGGAAATCCCATGGGAACGGGAACTATGCGGGTTTTTCTTTGACTGCGCGGGCGAAGCCGCGGGCGGAAACCTAGTATTAAATAATTTTTTGGTACATGCTTCGAATAAAAATCACAACTTATTACAACAAAGATAAAATATAGCCTACGTAACTAAATGAAACGGCATTCCGCTTATGAAGGAATTAAAAAAACGGTGAAACAGTATCTGAGACATACTTGGCAAAGCCTTACAATCTAATAAAAATTCAATTCGATTTTTATAAGTCTTAGAAACTTATATCGAATAAGATGAATATTACAATATTGAACATTGATATTCATACTAATAAAAAATAAACAAGAAAAATACAAGAAATAAGGCAGAAATCGCTTATAGCGATAAGACCGCCCTCTGTACATGTTGTTAGTTGTATGGTTCTTAGTTTATAATCCTGTATTAAGTGTGCAATAAAGTACTTATTTTTCATTTCACTTCATTTCATTTCATTTCAATAAACAAACACTTCCTATAGATTCGAATATATTAATACTAGGAAGTAATGTAAGTTCCACTAAACAGAGGAAAGGGGATTTCATAGAAGTTATTGCAAATCACCGGAAGAAACTCAGACGCGTTTAAATTGCTTTTCCCTTAAGACTAGCCATTTTCTAAAGCTATACAATCCATTTAGAAATTGTTATCGCTTCAGTATCGATTAAATTGTTTATGATAGCTTTGCGATCGTTTAAATTTTGCTAAAGTTTTCATCGAATTGTACGGAAAATTGTACTTGATTATTAATTAATTGGATTTACAAGTTTTGAATACAATTATCTTAATTAATTGAAACTTATTTAATTAGATTACTCTATTGATTTTACTTCTTACGTACGTACCTTTAAACGTAATCTTGAGAGTATAGCAGCAGCTCTAAAATTACTGGCCTATTCTACATAAAATTTGCTTCAGAAATAGATTACAGAGTAGCTTAGCCTTGTGGTTTTTCCCCGGATATTATGGCCACTATAGTCTATACATCTATACAAATATTATAAAGAGGAAAGGTTTGATTTTTTGTTTGTTTGTTTGTTTGTATGAATTGAATAGGCTCCGAAACTACTTGGCAGATTTGAAAAATTCTTTCACTGTTGGAAAGCTACATCATTTCTGAGTGACATAGGCTAGGTTTTATCCCGGAAATCCCACGGGAACGGGAACTATGCGGGTTTTTTTTTTAAAACGCGGGCGAAGCCGCAGGCGGAAAGCTAGTACCAAATAAAGTAATGCTGCTGTTTTAATTGCAAAGTCTTCAATGTTATTTACTTCTTTAGATATCAAATCTCATCATCGAATAGACAATTCATAAAACGCCTACAACCTAGGACCACTTATTGCCTACAGCCCTTAAAAGCCTTCAATACGGCTTAATAACAGAAGCGAGAAACAAAATTGTTTACCGGTCTGTGTAAATTACTTTTCAGAAAGCTTTTCGGCTTTATCGAATGGCTTTAGGAACTTTTAATAGTGTGTACAATGTGTTACGTATGCTCGGTGTTTAAGTTGTAAAATTATTTTTTGTTAGTGAAGTTTAGTCAACGTGACCTGATTTCGATGTACCAGTCCGGCAAATTGTTATAGGTTGTTTTAAAGGGGAATTGGTGATTCAATAAAGCCTAATATTTAAAATAGCACAGTTTGATTCTAAGTGTAGGTACTTTCCAAGGATATTTAAGAGAGCTTGGTAATTTAACTGGTAACTACATGGTTAACAAAAAATGATTTTGATGCGGTTTTTTAATAGATAGAGTGATTCAAGAGGAAGGTTTTAGCATATAATTTATTAGGTTTTAGACAAAGCGGGCGAAGCCGCGGGCGGTAATCTGGTAAGTAACAAATATAAGCTTATGATGATGATGAGGATGATGGGGGGATGTATAATGAAAGATTGTAGGCTCATCCTCTATGGGCTTTAAATAAAAAAACAAAGTATGTTATTTAACCTCTATGATACCTTCAAAGATTACGTGATGTTTATTCGATTTAATACCAATTTTAAGGAGCCTGAACCTGACCTTTACGGCATAATCCCCAGTAATGTTGAGTTTCATTTTGGTATATTTTTCTTTCGTTCATGAATAGTAGGACACTACTATTTCCAATCCCCTTTTCTTGCGTTCGCTTTTTAGCATTGCGGAGCTGTCCCTGCAGATTTAAAATTTTATCACATTATCATTTCAGTGATAAAACTAGTAGGAATTTAATACATCATAATATGAGAAGAATATAAATAAATACTCATATTATTTAATTTATTACTTTGGAATTTATAAATTTAAAAATTAAATATTCAACCACATTTACAATGAAAAGCGAAATATAAGCATCAAAGGTTCTCAAAAGACATTGAATAAGAAACGAAATTTTCCGTTTGTTGTTTGGACATAATTCAATATGGAGTCTATTCAATAAAAATTTGTAAGATAGACGGCCAATCACGTCAGATGTAATAGAAATCTTTTCCAATATAAAATGGAGCATTTCTAAATACGATAGTCATCCTTTTAGCTGAAATTCCCAATACAGATATTAGATAATAAGATCGGATAAAAGGTTTAATTCTTTATCTGGTCACGTTCGAAATGTAGGCAATTAGTGTGGACTTGAGATTATAATGGACGGGATTTTGCCACCGGTTTTGTGATGATAATCCTAATCTATAAATCCATACTAATATTATAAATGCGAAAGTAACTCTGTCTGTCTGTCTGTTACTCAATCACGCCTAAACTACTGAACTAACTTGCATGAAATTTGGTATGGAGATATTTTGATACCCGAGAAAGGACATATTTATTGCGAAATATTATGTACCACGGGCGAAGCCGGGGCGGACCACTAGTACATATATAAACGTAGGACGTAGGCATCCGCTAAGAAAGGATTTCCCGAAATTCTTGCGGGAACGGGGAAAAACGTGGGCGGAAGCTAGTAATAAATATAAAGTTTATGAGGATGGATGTATGTACGTTTGTTTGTTACTCTTTCTCGAAGGAATTACCTACTGGACAGATTTTGACGAATTTAAATAATTCTGGTCGTAATTTTATGATAAGTATCCTTGATATAAAAGTATTTGATTTCATAATAAAATTGTATTTTGCTAAGATTCTCGAATTTGGATTCAGTTTCTAGACTTTTCTATTATTTCTGATTCTTATTTTTGAATCTGTTCTAATTTAAACAACCAAGCTAAAGAGGTTATATAATTTAAATAAATTTGCACAAAATGTGTTTATAGTGTTATTTAATATAACAATTTGGTTTGACGAATCTACCTTTGTGACGTGAATTAAAATTTATACTTTAATTACCTGGTTGAAAATGTCCCCCTTCATATTTGAATGTAATTTAAAATTATATCTCTCGAGACCTCTTCTCATTTTCGTTTGCAAGAATTTTGTTTGATTATTTATGTCACACTTAACGGCTTTTCTAAAATATAATGTTTTATATTATTTTACGGTTTTATAAATGTGTTAAAAGTTTTAGTGGTGAATATTTTGCGTTAGATGAAAATAATCTAAAAGTACAAAGACAAAAGCGTGTATGCCGAGCACACGTGTCAGAAGTGAAACTTCTTTGGCAAGAATCAAAGATACCAAAATCATCGCCTTACATGATGTGACGGTATTGCCATGACGTGACCTTGAAATTTTACTCTCTACGCGCCTATATAAGTTTCACTTCAAAAATCAAACATGTTGTTTACAATTTGTGAAGGTACTATTTATTTTTACATTGACTAAAAACTTATGTAACAAAAACTATACTTTCTAAATCCACTTTCCTTATTTATAAACACATAAATATTTCAGTATCTAGCAATTCAGGCATGTAAATAACAGCGATAGCAATCTAATAGCAATCATTATGTGAACTACAACCGTTGTGGAACGCCTCACGAGGTTTTCGAATATCCAAGCCAATTTTACTGGAATTCCCGCAGGTAACTTACGGCGGGAAAACACGTTTGACGTTTCTGTATCGGCGCCATCTTGGTTTTGATGACGTCATCTGTTAGGTGATTGTTGAATTGATTTTCATTAGTATTGAATTGTTTTGGTGTATTATTATGGATTTTAATAAACTGATGTCATAATATTATATATTATACAGTTAGAAATAGAACTTTTAAATAATAAGGGCTGTCAGCTAAAAATAGTTGTATATTTCAGACGAAGTCATTGATGTTTTACAGTCACATAAATTGTATAAAAGTAGTTTTTCTTTTATTAAGAAAGACAAAGAATCTACAGAAATGAAGCACGAATTCTGTAGTTTCTCTATATTTCATAGACTATAGAAAAATATTGAAGTTTTCTTTTTATCTGTTTCCAGAAGCGTCGTAATAATACCTTGGTAAGGGCGGATAACGATCTAAGTATTACAACAGAGAAAAAACAGTATAAAAACTGCAACAATTTTCCATCGAGGCTCGTCCGAGTGTGCTTCAAGCTGATCCAAACTTGTTTTATTCTTTATTAAAGCGTTGGTGTTTTTATAAGTTTCACAATCATTATAGATGCACTTTATTTGAGAAATTCGATGGCTTAGCGTTTTTATGAAGTGTAGTTTAATGTCAAGGTACAGTGTCAAGGTTAAAATATCTGTTAATAAAAAAAAATATGAATAAAACCGAGAAGATAGTGGTTTGGAAATATTAAATAATATTGAATAAATTAATGATACTTTAAAAAGTTAGAATATTTCAGCTTTGCGATATGGAAGAATTGTGTTGGAGGAATTCTTTTTTCTAACCTATTGATTAAATACATTTTTTTGACACTGTAATAGCTGCTTGTCCCAGGTTTGCCCTGTTGCTGGAAATAAAAATAAACATAGCCAAAATTTTACTCGATAAATAGGTATGTCGCGTCTGAGAATAAGAAATTTCAAAATTGTTACTTGGTAATTGGTTACTACTAGGTAATTGGCTAATTCCTAGTTTTTGAGTAACATCGTAACAACAAATAAAAGGTTTAGTTCAACACATTCACAACTTAATATGTACTTTTAAATTATCAAAATGCGGAAAGTCAAATGCTCATGTGGCCCATAATTCAATGCTAATGACCTATCCCATAAGCGCTTTTAACACGGAATCCATTTATCAGAATGGGGTAGGATAGGTTAATGTGTTAGGTGTCCTGGACCAAAGTAATGGGATTCAAGTAAATGACTGTAACCTTTGGGTTATGAATAACTTTTCTATTGGAGTATCAATGCATAATTTTTCATATAATTCATTATTTTTGTATGTGATTAACATAGAGGGGTACCAGCGGGATGATAGGGCAAGGCAAGGCAGTTATTTCTGATGTGTAGATAAATATGTGTAAATAATTAAATTGAACGATTAATAATAGCGTTTCCAATTAATATTAAAATTTAATGAAAATACATTCACACTCACCACCTTTTTATTTATATTTGAAGTGAAATAGTGTATCTCTGTACTTACACATTTTTTTTAAATGCATCAAGAAGTAATAATTTAAAACAACAAATACCATTCACCCCTAATTAACCCTTATTTCGACAGAGAAGGTGATTGTAAACTTATTAAAATTTTATTGTATAACCTAGTTTCCATGGTTTTTCTAAACCTCCAAAAAAAGAAAAAAAAATCTACCCCCCACCCTTATGGAGAAAAGCGATGTCCGCCACACCGGACATTATCGAATCTTAGTAAAAATGACTTGTCCGTCCTAGCGGACTTAATCGAATATGTGAAAGAAGTTGCATAGTATAAAGTAAAAGAATATAATAAAAGTAAATAGTAAAAGAGTCTTTATTTTTTATAAAAGTACAAAGAAACTGTGAAAAAAAGTAATCTAAAGGTGAACGTACTACGGTAGGATCTTCAACTACTGCAGTATCTTCTATCTGGGCTCTATACAAAAAGGTACTCTGTTTCCATTTGTAAGAGAGGGAAAGCTTTTGAATTTGCTTGGGTCTCTTTTTTGTCACAACTGATGGTTCTCTGAGTCTTCTTTTTCCATGCACATGTGTTGGCAACGAGGGTAAAGACGATATAGAAGGTAAGTTTGCAAAATTGGGTTCCTGCGACTGGTTCGGGAAAACTTGCTCTATATTTGGACTCAAAGGCGTCGGGAAGTCGTATGTAAAGGTTAGGTAGATAAGAAGTATCTAACAAGTTGATAGGTACTGAGAATAGATGTAATGTTTTGGTAATACCGACAACTCAAATCTTTTACCTTTCATACCATATTTCGACAAGGTCCGCCGTGACGGACAAGCTGTAAGACACAATAAATACCTGTGTTTCGACGAAGTCCGGTGTGGCGGACAAGTGAAAAACTCGATAATTATTAAGAATAACGTAAGCAAAAGCTATGAAATCGTATTATTTGAACGTTAGTAGACTAAATTCACAAAACACAAATAAAAAATCTACGCGACATAGGCAAAAAATAATATTTTTTAATAAATTACCTGAAAGACTTTCTTAGTGCGCAGTTTCGCCGACATTTTTTCGCCAACTGTCAAACTCTGGGTTATTACACGCAAAATTTATTTTTCTACTAAAATTTGATCGACCTCCCAATAGCTTAGTAGTTTTTTTGTTGCAAAAATACAATTAGACGGGGCGGTGGATTTTTTTAAAGTACTTGTCCGGTGGTACGGACAAATTCGAAATAAGGGTTAACTACTAATTAAGCACTTAACGCCTACCTTGACCCTAATTTGAGGCGTCACGGCTAGCCGCACACAGTGGTAATCGATCTGAGGGTTAAGCAGCGTTAACTGCGGTCACTGTATTGATGGGTCACCGCTCAGTGCACCATGCTTCCGTGATTATGTGGATGTCAATCTTGGGTGTTAGATTAAGCTGTTTGAAGGGCTTAGAAACTGATTAATTCTGGCACCAGGTTTGATTGAGTTCGCATAATAGAAGCCTTTGGTGCTAATTTTAAGCCGAAGTGAATAGATTCATTAAATAGCTTTCTGATTAAGATTTCGACCTACAACCCGAAAGTAGTAACTTTAATAGATTTATTTGAAAGGGGAAAGAGGTATTTACGAAAGTTTTGTAGCAAAACGATAATATAGCTCTAGTGGGATGAAAAAGAATGACATAGTAGTCTTATTAACGTCTACTTCTATTTATAAATAAATTCGCGCTAACGAAGTCACGACAAGAAAGCTAGTTTATACCAATTATTGTTTGATGGTGCATTTATTTCAAACGAGCGAATGCTCATTCTAACCCACTATATCAAATTATTTTAGTGTAAGTAGAGTAGAGCATTCTTTCGTTGTTCTGTTTTGAATGTTCTAATAGTGAATCACTCTGAATACGAATTTTAGTTTACTCTAAAAAGACCAATAAATCAAAGAAATAATGCTCTTGCTCTAGCTTTAGCTCTATGTTCGTTTAATGTAAATGCACTGTTATAGGAACTTCGTGGTTTGAAGAAAAAGATCTTTATTTGCAATTATAGAAGCATACGATCTTGACCCTTATTCCAAGGCCATGTTATTTACCAACGGCCAGTTTTTCTCATTATAATTTCAACAATATTTTATTTATAACTAGCGGTCCGCCCCGGCTTCGCCCGTGGTACATGTTTACGTTTTCTCTACATAAAAACCATCCTCGTACTTCAAGGAATATAATAAAAAAAGAATTATCGAAATCGGTTCAGCCGTTCTCGAGTTATGCGCTTACCAACACATTTTGCGATTCATTTTTATATATAAGAAGAAGATATAGAAGCATACGATCTTGACCCTTATTCCAAGGCCATATAATATGCTTTTTACCAACGGCCAGTATTTCTCATTATAATTTCAACAATATTTTATTTATAATTAATTAAAACGTCATGAAAGCGGTTTCCGAGCGGGAATATTTTTCCTCATAAAATCAGTTTTCCAAGTTCTCGATTTTACGCTGCAGAAAAAATTATATTGGCGTTGAATGGAAGTCGTTAAAAGTTCCTTAAGACTAATTAAAATAAGTAATTAAAGAAGATTTATCTCCACTTTTGTGAAACAATTTTATGAGGTTTTTAATAGGCCATGTTGGTATTTTAGTCTGTCTTTAGATTGTACAAATAATTTAATTTATACTTCGTATTGTGATTTTTTAAAGAAACAAACTATTCACTAGTTTCATTTTTTAATTTAAACAATAAATAACCTATAATTTGTCATAACAAGAAAAAAAAGTGAACATAACAACCAGAAAGCTTTCACATTAAAAAAAAAAACATTAAACTAGTCGAAAGTTGACATAAGTACCAAAAAAAAATGTGTGCGTGTACTAGTGTACACACGTAAGAAGTGAAACTTCTTTATGACCTTTTTTAAAAAAAAAATACTAAGTATAATATGCAACTTTACAGAAATACGTCGAATCACGTGTTGTAGGGATAAGAAAAAGATGGCGCGTAACTGAAAAATGTCACGCGTAACGAAAAAATGTTACACTAAACCAACCCCGATAAAGAAGTTTCACTTCAAAAAAACAGTCGAATTAAGAACCTCCTTAGTTTCTGAACGACGATTGCTAAGTACTTTCTAGAAGGTCTGTAAAATAAAACACAAGAAATACGGTATTTAATATTATATTTTATTTGAAGCGATACAGTTAACAATGGTCCAAACAGAGTACATAAAGACCCCTTGACATAATTTTATATTCTCCAACAAAAAAAGAGGTTTTATAAGTTTGATTTTTGTATCTGTGGTTACCAAACTGATTCAGAGCAATTTTTGGTGGCCTTTTTATTAAAATTATTTTCTGTTTAGTTCTAAGTTTGATTGTAATATGAATAGAATTAAAGCATCGTGGGAATTTATACAGCTCGGAATTTAAAACATTGAACAGAATAATGTATAGATTGTTTAAATTCACTTTTCCACTCATCGATATTTTTTTTCATATTAAAAAATTTTATATAAAAAATATTAATAGTCTGGAAGAGATCGCTACCTAGCGATAAGACTGCCACTTGTACACTTTTCTTTGTTTACTATGTTTTATGTTAATTTTGGGTATATTATTGTGCATTATATAATTTAGAAGACAAAGTTAGATCACTCACCACTTAGATCTTTGGCGTACGAGTACAGTGCATTTTTCTCATAATTTTTTACCACGTACTACCAAGTTATGGAATAGCCTTCCCGCAGCGACATTTCCTAATGGCTACAACTTGAGTGTCTTCCAGAAGAGAGTGTACCTCCATCTCAAAAAGTCGGCAACACACCTGCAGAAACCCCTGTAAATGAATATGGGCGGTGGACTCGCTTACGATCAGGCGCTCCACATTCCACAAGCTCGTTTGCCCACTCAAATATTTAAAAAAAAGAATTATAGAATTATCTATCTATACTGTGAAAATGACAACAAGCGGAAAATTCCTTTTATGTTTTAAACGTCTACGAAAGTTAGTATTTATCGCATATTAAGGTTCACGTGAGTTTCTTAACCGCCCTTTTATTAGGGTTTGTTTTGTTTCCTTTGATTTAATGTTATTGTTCTCTTTTATAGTTTTCGTTATTTCTCTTACGCAGAATGTGTGTTTTGATAGGGGAATACGCAATAGGTATCAAATAATTTTTATGAACAGTGTCGATTATTATGAATTTAGATACTCTTAACTGATTTAAATTTAATATATATTCATTGCAAAGTAATATTTATTTTACAAAATTTTGAACTTAATAACGTGAATACTGATTACTATGAATAAATTGCATTTAAAATTCGTGAGAGTATTAACTTTTCTTAACATTTATTAAATTAAACTTTTTACCAATAATTTGACTACGTATGACGTATCTCGTATATAATAATATTTACTAAAATATATTATTTTTGAAACATTACAATAAGGGCCGATTTTTCAATGCTTGGATAAAACTTATTCGTCGAATAATGTATAAAACTACCATTTTAAAAACGTATTCTTAGAGCGAGCGCGCACGAGCAACTTTGTCTCCGCAACTATTTTGTCTCCGCAACTATTTTGTCTCTTCACCCATGGGCTAGTATGAAAGTGCGCGCACGTAGCGACGCAACTCCCCATACAAATTGATGGGAGAGACAAAATAGTTGCGGAGACAAAGTTGCTCGTGCGCGCTAGCTCTAATTGCCCGTATTTGACAGTTTACGTGACATTTTAATATCATTGTGTAATACTTTATTGGACGGATAAGTTTTATCCAAGCATTGAAAAATCGGCCCTAATTCAATTAACATAATTATTCCGATAAATATGTAGGGATTAATATATTATTATACATAAATCCGCTATCATCATAATATTTACATTCCCTGTATATCAGAATTGTATTTTATGTGATAAAATATACTTTTATCCACTAAGCAGTTGGCTCGACCTTACTCGACATCCTCTAATAAGAAGCACGTGTAACATGTAAATAAAAATGTTTGAAGATGTAGTATAATATACCTACTGTACGTGTACTTGTAAAGGTTCTAGTACAAAATATGATTTAATATTGAAGGATAATACTGAAATATAATATGAAATTGAAATTTTTAAAACTCTACCCCATTTGCGTTGTCTGTTATGTTGCCTTAAAAATTAATATAGCATAAGTATTTTACTAGTAAATACCTTTTATTGAATTAGTAGGGAATTGTGAAAAAATGACATTTTGAGGCGGCCGCAAGGCGCAAGGAAACTAGCACTCTTATGCAAAAACCACATCGGAATTAGTCCATCCGTTTGAGAGGTACGATGAACATACACATACACATATACATACAAACAGACGGACATACATTTATAACAGTCTTATTGCGTCAGAGATAAAAACTAATAAATAATTTCTAATAATGTAGGTAATAGAAAACATTGTCTTTGAACATGGCCTGTATTTGTTCAGTTAGTACAGATTTATGCGGGCGATCGCAAGCTCCGATAGCTTTTAACCAACTTTGTCGAAATGATTTATTTTCGTCTATTATTCTATATTGTTTTACAATTAAATATTATTTTACAATAAAAATTTTTGTTCTCAAGTTGACAGTTATGTAGTCATAGTCGAACTAGGCGAGATAGTATATATTTTGTATCTCAATCAAAAAAATAATAAAATTCTTTAAAATAAGTGTATTTTGAATAAATAACTAGGTAGCAGTATTTTCGTATAAAAAGAAAAACATTTATTAAATTTTTATAAAATGAAGTTATGAAATTATAATGAATGAGGACAGGGAGTGGCTAATTTATTACTCCATTATTAAACACTAGCCGCGCTCCGCGGTTTCACCCACGTGGCTCCGCTCCTGTTGGTCTTAGCATGATGATAATATTATAGCTTATAACCTTCCTCGATGAATGGGCTATCTAACACAGAAATAATTTTTCAAATCTGACTAGTAGTTCCTGAGATTAGCGCGTTCAAACAAACAAACTTTTCAGCTATATAATATTAGTATAGATAAATTTATTGCCTAGCCTTCGTAAGCCTTGTTAAATAAGTATACTTTAAAAATTACAATTTCACAAAGCAAACATAGAACACATTCGTGCACTTTACAAAAATCTAAACTAGTTTTACAATTGTGTATTTTGTTCGAGCAAATAACTAGAACCCAATACTACAGAGACTGCGAAACCTTTGTATCTTAGACAGCTTTCGATTACGTGTCAACCCTTTGAAACGAGTTTGTTCCAATATCCTTACAATTTTTGTTTAGAATTGAACTTTAACAGAACGAAATAGTGTTCAGGCTATTAAAAAGTTTTCTCCATGAATCGTATTCACTAGGGTTGTCACAATTTATTGTGTTACTTTCGGTTAGACTGTATTCCCTAAGAGGTGCCATCCAGTGATACAACTTTTTGGATCAGCTATTTTGTTTTATAGCCATTATTCCACGAAGTTACCGAACAGTTTTCAACGAGTTTTAACAGATTTTTTTTCGAATGTTGATGAATATTTGTTTGCACGAAGTTCAATGTTCATGTATTTCAACGCAAATACATTTTGCAATATTTTTCATTCAATGTGAAGGAATTTAATTTGTTTGTGGCGTATTATAAATTCGTTTCACACTGTGAAAACGAAGGGTTTGTTATCAGGAATGTGCGTATGAAATAAATTCGAATATTAATTTGTGTGGAGTCCCGTATCCCCTTGTGGGGTATGGGGGATGCACCTGTTTCAATGATTAATTTTCACTATGCAATAAGGTCAGCTTTCTGACAGGTACTCCGATATGTTTTAATTAACCTTTCCGAGATGGAATCCAAAATCTCTCGATTACACGGTGCTCAAGAATCGACATAAATCTATCGAAGGAAGTTTAATATTTAAATAAAATCCTTATCAAAAATGAAATAATGTTTATTCTGACTTCCCAACTTATTGACTAGGTAATAAGGTCCCATAAATAAGCGATAACATTAACTCATATGTTTTTGTTTCAGATGCAACAACAAAGCGGTCAACAAAATGAGGACAAGGAGGATACACGATAAAAAATACAAGATCCGATAAAGGATGTGTCAGTAACCACGATGATAGAGGACGGGAGCCGCGAGACAAAGCGCGCTTACCGAAAAAACGAACTCATAGAAGAACCGAGCTGCTGCTTCGAACGTGTAGAAGATTCTAGACTATTCTGCTGCAAGTGCGCGCACAAACGCCGCGCTTCCCCTCTCACATGCCTAGCAATATGTTTCCTAGTACTCACATACAATCTGCTAGGAGGATTCCTCTTTCTAGCCATAGAAGGAAACACGGCTGTAGTAGAAACAGCTGTGGCAGAATCAAAACCGAACCTCAGTACGCAAGAGAGCGGAGACTTGCGCTCGAAGACGGTGGAAAAACTGTGGTCGATAACGGAAGACTTGAATATACTTTACAAGGAAAATTGGACGAAGCTGGCTGCGAAGGAGTTGATGGACTTCCAGAATATTCTGATGAAGTCGGTGAGAGGGGTGGAGTTGGGCAGCCACTCGCATTACGACGATGCGGAGTACCGCTGGACGTTTGCCGGAAGCTTTTTATACGCGTTGACTTTAATAACAACTATTGGTGAGTATTGTGGTATTTCTTTATTTATTTCTTATCGTATAACGTGCATATAATATGTGTAGGTACTGTAAGATTGATACAAACAAAGAATAAGATCTTTAAAAGCACTTGTGTTAATTCTCTGTCTTTATGACATTTGGAAATACATTCACTGAATTTTTTTTGTGTTTTTGTAATGAAAACAAATAAATACAAACCCTAAAGCTAAAATTATATTATTAAATAACCAGTAAGTTAGTTATTCGCGTATCATGGGCCCTCTTCACAAGCGTTGGGCGAGTAAAGGCAATCACGATGGTGTGAGGAGCCTAAATTGTGTCTTTGATCAGTCGTCATCGTACATGGTTATTCATAATCGCCGTAATGGCGGTAAATATCGACGATCATTTATTGGGCCAACGCTGCCCATTGTGAAGAGGGCCCATTACATAATCTTATAAGTCCGATACACGTGGATCTCATTTACGTTTGACATTTGTCGACTCGAGTTATTGGTTACCCGGTTGTTGGCTTACTAATCTGGCAAATTATCCTGTGATTAACGTTATGTATAGGTTTATATATTTGTTAGATAAAATCTAATTTCTGTTGAGCTTATGTTTACACTCATATAGTTATCTCTCGTTAAAATATTGTCAGTAATTACATTCAGACATGTAAAATATATGAGGACTATAAATTATTATATTCTGAAGTCAATTATTTCAACTTGTTACATTTATGTTCATTAATGTATCTTTAATTATATTTTGATGTCAAGATTATCCAAGATCAAAGTGTAGACTCAAAAATTCATTGCTCTTAACATTAGACATTACTAGCTTTCCGCCCGCGGCTTCGCCCGCGTTTTCAAACAAAAACCACATGGTTCTCATTCCCGTGGGATTTCAGGGATAAAACCTATCCTATGTGTTAATCAAAGTCTATATCTGTGCTATTACATTGTAATCGGTTCAGTAGTATTTGCGTGAAAGAGATATTAGTAGGAAGTAGGATGTTATTGAATCATAAGAATTTCGCAACAAATTTTTACGATATATTTATTTATGTTTCGCCATACATTTCGATGAATTATAGGCAGTTTTATGATGGCGCCACGACCTCTATAAACATGTTTTCCAGTATTATTAAATAAAATTCGCAACTGTTAGAGACGGCGATTAAAATTGAATCAGGAAAACATTTTTCATGAAAATAAACCGATTAAGCTTTCCATTCATGCTGTAAACGGAATAATTATTAATATTAAATCGTAAAGAATTTCATATTTGAAGTTTATAGTGACAGTAGATTTGTTGTTTGTGTTTATTTTTTAATTCTGTTTCTTTTTTGTTAATACTCAGAAAAATCAACTGTTAATTGTACAGCAATCGCTGTAATTGTTTTTGTAAATTCTATCTATTTCATCAATAAGAATTCAGTAGTTTACGTAGGAATACAATATTAATTTTTATTATTTCAACAGGTCACGGCAACGTCGCTCCAAAGTCGTCCACAGGGAAGATGGTGGCCATTGTCTACGCGTGTG
Source organism: Colias eurytheme (assembly GCA_907164685.1). NCBI lineage: Eukaryota > Metazoa > Arthropoda > Insecta > Lepidoptera > Pieridae > Colias > Colias eurytheme. Next base: position 3,996 of record CAJQZN010010450.1, on the reverse strand, counting down.
TCGGCATTCCGCTCATCATGCTGTACCTCTCCACCATAGGTGAAGCTCTTGCAAGAAACTTTCGGTCCCTCTACTCAAAAGTCTGTCCAACACGACTCAGAAGCGGCGACTTTCACTCAAAAGCTGAATGCTTGAGCAGATACGCCATACCCAAAATAACAGACTGCGACAGAAAAGAAAAATTGTACGACCGACAAAAACGTACGCCATTCCAAGCCGCTCTTAACCTAGATAGCTTCAGAGGAGGCTACCATTGGACGTGTCGGGACCACACGAGAGTGCCAATTTTACTTAGTCTACTATTAATCGCTTTGTACATAGCGCTAGGTACATTTCTATTCCACGCAACGGAAAAATGGAACCTAATAGACGGGTGTTATTTTTCCCTATCCAGTCTCGCAACGATCGGCTTCGGACATTTGAAACCCGGTTTATACGCTAGCACAGTGTCAGCGAAAGCTGAGGACATTGCTGTAGGGGTGTGTTGTATTTATATACTAGTGGGCATAGTCGTCGTTGCGATGTGTTTCAATTTAATTCAAGAGGATATGAGTATAGCCGTGCGGGGTTTTACTGCGCTGTCGATGGGCAGTGCCAAATCGCGGGCTGTCCACAGCGTCGAATCGTGCGACGATAAAATATCGATGACCGTAGTTTCCTGACATAGGGAGACGGCCGACGGGCCGTCAATGAATTGCCACGAGAAACGACCCCAAGTTAGTTTCAAGATAGACAGCACTAATCCGACGAAATTCAATAGCTTGCCAAGGAGGAAGTCGGCGGCGTACGGCGAGGAAAGTTTCCAAAGGAACACGCCAGCGCGCCGCTCAGCCGGACACGCTGATCGCTGCGTCGAATATTTTGTGCCGAGAAGTTTGAGTGAATTCAATTTGAGTGGTGCGGGTAATGATTTCTGTGCTATCAGCAGTTTCGGTGAAAAGACTCGAAGGGACAAACGTGATAAAATGGTGACGTTCGAGGACGATCGGTCGATAGCCGAGGTCCCTGGACATACTCTCCCGGACGATGTGTTTATGTGACAACTCACATAGGTTTGTTGGGTTGAACATGATTTGTTACTTAATAAAGTTTTACACATAGTGCTGTGTTTATTTTACTGCCCGAGTACTTATCTATCCTTGAATTGCAAACTAGTAACCATCAAAGTTTTAGAAGTAAATGTATGTGTAATAGATGAAAGAGGGTTAATCAAAGTTTGAACGGAAAATAGAGCCTTTATTTAATAATGTGAATTGCACCAAACACTGCGGTCAAAGACAAAGTAAATATGCGCAATTATCGAGTGATATTAAATTCTAAAGCGATAACCGATAATCTCTACAAAATATCAGTTAGGGTTGCTTCAGCAAAGAAACAGTAAATAAAATAATGTTTTCACTAATAAGAAAAAAGGCAGAAATAATGGCCGCACGCTTGTTGTCCCATTTGCGAATTTTTAGGTCAATAGCCCGCTATCTTGCTGAAACTTAAATTGCCGCCGTTTCAAACTCTTTCCTCAATTAGAGCAGTTTTAATAATAGGAAGTTATGCAGTGATTATTGCGCAAGGTTTACATGGAGAGTTCCTGGGTTCGATTCCCAGAGAGACTATTATATTTTTTTAGTATGCAGAAGAATTATCTCCTACTTGACCAAAGAAATAAATTACAATAATAAACAGCTGATGTTATCAATATGTAATCACTGTCAAGTAATATGCGATAGCTTGCTATATAATTCCTAAAATAGAAGACTTATTATTATTGTTAAACACATTTGTAAAAATAATTGAAGATTATATTTAGACACATATTTTAATACCAACCAAGCACGTTTTGCATAGATTATTAATTTTTTATCAATTGTGACAACCCTAGCGGTGCCCAGTGGATCGATCACCAACTAGGTTAATCTCGACCGATCCGTATTCACTAAATTCGCTGCTTAACATCGAGGGACTCCGGTTGCGGTATAACTCCTAACTTATATAACCAAATGTAAGTATTATATAAAATTGATGGATAGCAAAGGTAAGACGTGATAAGACCAGATAAATACAACTTAAACTCATTCAAGGCAAGAGTGAATAGGCTCTATCTAGGCAGGCATGCCCCTTCATAGACTGCATCACTACTTACCATCAGGTAATGGTGCAGTCAAATGCCTGGCTATTCCTATATAAAAAACAAAAGACCAAGTTATAGTCGTTTTATATAATCAGTGATATCTATAAAGGAATTAAGAAATTATAGCTTTCTGCGTTTTCGAAAGAAATTCCCATGGGAATCAGATGTTTCACCTCGGTTAAAGTAGCTTATGTCACTCTCTAGCATCCAAACTATCTCCAGTCAAAAAATGAAATCATAAAATCCCTACATTGCGAAGTAAAAGAAAGACAAATATATAATCCATACTAATATTATAAATGCGAAAGTAGCTCTGTCTGTCTGTCTGTTACTCAATCACGTCTAAACTACTGAACCAATTTGCATGAAATTTGGTATGGAGATATTTTGATACCCGAGAAAGGACATAGGCTACTTTTTATCCCGGGAAAATGACGCAATCCCGGAAATCCCACGGGAACCGGAACTATTCAGGTTTTTCTTTGACTGCGCGGGCGAAGCCGCGGGCGGAAAGCTAGTCAAATATATAATAAGAATATTTTGATACCCGCGAAAGGACATAGGATAGGTTTTATCCCGGAAATCCCAAGGGAACGGGAACTATGCGTGTTTTTCTTTGAATGTGCGGGCGATGCCGCGGGTGGAAAGCTAGTAGAGAATAAAAAAACGTACGAAATACATTTATAATACCGCATTGCTAAGTTCCTGTTGGTCTTAGCGTGATGACATAATATAGCCTATAGCCTTCCTCGATAAATGGGCTATCTAACACCGAAAGTATTGTTCAAATCGGACCAGTAGTTCCTGAGATTAGCGCGTTCAAACAAACAAACGCTTCAGCTTTATAATATTAGTAATTTGTAATAGATTACGTTAACACAGTTAAGATTAAATGTATGAAATAAACGCGGCCTTGTCGATAAAAAGCGATATCGTCTAGGCAATCTCGCAGGTCTATAGAGAGATCAGCAAGTGACATTGATTAAAAGGTAGCTTAGAACTTCGGGAAATGTTGAATTCGTAGACTGTTTTAGAATTAACTAGATTTCAAGTAAAGGGCTTTAGTCTTCTAGGGTTTTGAAGTAAATAAATGTATTATTAATAATTGTTTTTACTAAACCGCTTTCGCATGGTCAGAACTGAACAAAATTTAAATGAGGCTAACCACTTAGGCAAGGCTAAGGTTTAAATAAAAAAAAGAATCATCAAAATCGGTCATCATCGTCATCACATAATATCAGTTTAAAGTTCTAAGGTAAGAAACCCAAAAAAAAAAAATAATTGAGAACCTCCTCATTTTTTTGAAGTCTGTTGAAAATATGAAATAAGTTTTATTTTATTTTACTCCTAGTTATGGTGTTATAATATACCTAGTATAATAATATATTTTCTACTGTAAAAAGAACTTTACCAGTATATAGTAAATAGACATTCTTTCTTTTTTTACAATTCAAAATTTCTATCCGTTTTATCAAGTAAGCAGTACAAGGCAAACAAACACGCATAGTATTTCAAGTATTATAAACGAAACAGGAATGAGCCATCTTAAAGTTATTTCAATGTATGCTTTACGTGGAGTCGAAGTTATTCAATTGAATTCTTAGTTTCATTTGTACCGTTTCAATACATCTCTGTCAACCAAAGATTGTCTGAAGATTTCTATTAGGGATAAGAAATCTAGAGATTTTTAATGAGATCTCGAATATAGACTTTTTATCAATCCTTTGTGTTTCCGATACTTGGATTGATTTTAAGAGGAAACTTCTTACTTCTTCTTACTATAATCGAACGTACTTACCACTCGACGAGAAAGATTGTACTTTGTCTACCACTGTACCTACTGTATTATTATGTCACATTCACAAAATACA
>CAJQZN010010448.1:0-11108 GCA_907164685.1 Colias eurytheme | reverse complement strand
TCTGGAACACCTCTGGCGTAAATCTCATAATTATTAGATGAGCTACCCCCTAACATCTTTCCCCTCGTCATCGGTATGTATCCTCCTGGGTGTGATTGACCGACACCCGGGTCGAGGTATCCCTTGTAGTTCCAGTCATATTTTGTCTGTGCGAGTATTGCAAATAAGCTGGGAACCTGAAAGAAAAAATGACAATTTTAATACCTAAATTACAATTTATAAACACAAGGTACAGGCACAGTCAGTTTTATAATCATCAAAACTAAGTAAATATAAATTAATGTTTTGATTACTTTATTTTTTATTGTTTTACTTTTGTGTTTTAAATATGAAGGTCAGACGGAATTTTCCAACATTTTGTTTCTAGACTTAGATAATTTATTTTTGTAATTATGAATAAAGTTTGAAAAATACTTAATATGGTAGGTTCTTCTATGGTTACTTTATATGATATCTCATATTATAAGGAAAACAAATCGAGTGCATATATCACCACAGATATCAATACAAAAATACCTACGTATAATTAGGTACTATACGTATCACCATATAAAATTTGTCTCTTACGTAACCAACTACTACTCCCATTGTAAGCGATACATATTATACAGCACAGTACACATACACCTTATCTTATGACTTATGATTGATCAGGTATACTTACTACGCTAGCAAATGGAGGGTCCCCACCAGCCTCCAACAGCAGCACTCGCCAGTTGTAGACCTCGCTGAGCCGCGCCGCCACTATCGCCCCCGCGGACCCCGACCCCACCACTATGAAGTCGAAGGTGTCACCATCTGGAAGATAATCAAGGAGAAAGTGTTACTTTTTATGACTTTGTTTTAGTTTAGATGTTTTTCTAGAATCGGGTTCCGAAGGCTAAGGAAGAATAATTCTGAAAAAATTTCTGAAAATCATTGAAGTCGAATGAGACTCTAATTTATACATTATTGTAATGATTAAATATCATTTTAAGAAATAAATGACTTTTTCCCAGACGATTATTGTGGTTTTATATTTTATTTATCCCGACGTTTCGAGTGTGACATTTGATTAGAATGGAACTTTTTTTTAAACTACAACTGATTCGATTTTGATGTATTTCACTGCACAGAGAGATTAAATACCTTGGACATACATTTGTTGGAATTGTCAAGGGAAAGAAGAATGTAGAATCGTGATCGACAACCTAGGAATGATAGATAATATGATAATGATAGGAATTATAATAATTATAGATTTAAAATTGAATATGATGGTTTTCAGTCATTGTCATAGGTACTAATGAAATACATCAAAACCGGTTTATGCTTCAATCAATATTCGCACAAAAATTGATGCAATTAACGAACATTATCATATGACCAATATATTAATAAATAGACCGGAAAATTAGGTTAATGTTATTTAGGTATCTATGAATTTTCTTTGATTAGCTATACATTTATAAATAACTGAAATACAGCTCACTTATTTATAGAAAACTAGCTTTCCGTCCGCGGCTTCGCCCGCGTTTTCAAAGAAAAACCTGTTCCCGTAGGATTTCCGGGATAAAACCTATCCTATGTCCTTTCTCGGGTATCAAAATATCTCTATACCAAATTTCATGCAAATTGGTTCAGTAGTTAAGGCGTGATTGAGTAACAGGCAGACAGACAGAGTTACTTTCGCATTTATAATATTAGTATGGATGTTTATAATTAGGTAAGTAGGTTGGTTTTGATAAAATATTGCGAAAATTCTATCAAAACCTTCGTGTTACAATTAATTAAAATAATTATATCATCACTACATAGTATAAAACAAAGTCGCTTTCCCTGTCCCTATGTCCCTTTGTACGCTTAAGGGCGCGTTCCCACTAAGTATGTCGTAACGACTAATTTATCGTTCAACGACTGTCGTCTCTACCTGTTCCCATTATAACGATTGTTTGTCGTCAACATTTTTTTATTGTGTAGCGACTGTCGTATCTAGCTGTTCCCATTGGATCGCGACGACATTTTATCGTTTCCTGGCAGTCGCTTTGTTGTTTACACATCATCAGCAAGCTACAAATCTAGTCGCCTCTGCGTTCGCTTGGTGATTACCAGTGCGTTTACTCTCCTGAGTTCAAATAGAGTTGCCGTCCACAATTTTTTTATCGTTTTACGACTGTCGTGCTTGCCGTTCCCACTGTCACGACAAAGTGTCGTCACTGCAAAAACTGTCGTAGACGACAGTAAATTGTGTCGTTCTAAATGTGAACACCTCCATTTAAACATATAAGCCACGACACTTAAAACTACACGATTATCTGTCGTCACGACACGGTGGGAACGCGCCCTGAATCTTTGAAACTAAGCAACGGATTTTGATGCGGTTTTTTTTAATAGATAGAGTGATTCAAGAGAAAGGTTTATATGTATAATAACATCCATTAAATAGTGGAGAAGTACTGTTATTTTTGAGGTTTCTAATGTGATGTCGTAAAAAATTACATTGTTTCCGCTTATATTGCAAACGCAGGCTGAATCCTACGAGTTATATCAAAATAATGTACTAAGTATTATACATATTGAAAAGGTCTACAGAAAAGTCCGCGATGGTATATGTCTATCTCTTATGGATAACCCACAATAAATTTTTTTTGTCATTTACTTTTTACGACAAATAAAAGCTAATTTTCGAAGCGATTTTCACCAATACAGCATTAATCCTTAACCAATTAAATACCTTGAATACATTGTTCATTTAATCCATCAGTCCTCGGAATCACAGACACAATAGAAAATCTATTGTGTCGCGCCCCGATCGGGCCTTACGGTGGTCAATGGGTTAATATAGATCTATATGGCACTTTACACCGTATGATTTAAGTGAATATTTTCGAAGATATTACAGATTTAAAAATTGCGGCCTGCGGGATGTAGCGTTTGCGGCGGTACCGGCCGGCCGGGCCGCTATGTTTTTATATTATACAACGTTCACAGTTTTTCTGTAGTGTATTTAGTATCAGCATTGCACCCGTGCGAAGCCGGGGCGGGTCGCTAGTTATATTATATTTGGATCTACGACACATTAGTCATTAGTAGATTATATGTAGAGTAATTTAATAGGCTAATAGTAGATATAATATGATATATTCTATACATAGTTATACTTTTGAATTAAAAACTAGGCCACGGTAACTTTAATGGGGCCGTCGGACATCAGTATTGATAATAACTAATAATTATAAATTTCCATCATCCGAAACAATATTTGCGCCCGCTTTGTAGAAAACTATATCAATTAAAATAACCTCAGCAGAATCTGTTACGTAGTTTTAAAGATTTCAGCAATCGACGGACAGACAGTGACAGCGGCTTTGTTCCATACTTTAACTTACTTTTTGTATTTTACAGTAACTCTTACGTCTCTAGCTTAGACGCTAGGATGGAGTAAAACATATATTTTACGCATGGTCTAAAAATTAGCATTGCCTCGAGGATTAACGTGCAGACAAAAGCACGGAAAAAATACTAGATTGAGAAAAAAAATCAGTGGACTGAGTCTCATTTCAAAAAACTGAATCGGTGCAATAGTTTACCATGAAAGCGGGACGGATGAAGAACTTTCGTATCTACTATAATATAATTTTATCTACGGATATAATAAATTAAACTATATTTATAACATGCAAACTTATCGTAGAAGTTACCTACAGGCGTAGACTAAAATAAAAATTTCATTGACGAGACAAAGTGGCTTTTATAATAAATTTGCTCAAAGTTTTAAAGAGTTTATTGGTGCTAAATTAAAAAGCTTTGCTAAAAATGTTTTAATTCAGAGCCAACAAAGCTGAATATAATATTACGTAGTAGGTACACTCATTAGACAATGTTTCCATATTATGCATATAAATATGCATGTAATTTTGGTTCTGGTTTTTGAGATGTTTAATGCTTGTTGTTTTTCCTAGATGTTATAAAAAATAACCTGTAATAAACACTTTATGATTTAAAGAATCTATACACAAATGCTGAATGCATCAACTAGTATTTACTTACCAATTTATGGAAATATTTATTGGTTTTACGAACGTTGCTTTATGCTTATAATTCAATTCATTGTTTCTGCATCTGTTAGATTCGTGAATAGTTACCCCAATTCAATAACATATGAAATAAATTGATTAAGGCTTTTCATGTGTTCATGGCCTTATTTATCTTTGTGATAAAAATTAAATTACAATAGGGGTACACTTATAATGGTATATTAACTAGGCTTTTATCTTTTTAGTCGGATGACCTAGTTATTTAGTGTTTTAGGTCTAATTATAAAATGATCGTTTTTTAAGGAACAATTTTGTAGCTAATTTTAAATAAATACTTCAATCGATCCTATATTCCGTCATGTAATAATTACGTAGGAACTAACCTTACGTGTGAAATATTAAGATTAATGCCGCCTTTACAGTTTCTTTTTTAATTTATTTATTCGACGATACTGCAAAAGGGTTTACTTAATGATTAATCGTCACTGCCATCAGAAAGAAAGAAATTAAAAAAAGAAAGCTTTTTAGAAAGAAAGTTAAAAAAATATATAATTTCTATCATGGTCAATTTAAACAAAAAGACATGAGATAAAATATATTTGTTTGTTTTGACCATGTTACAAAGTCCTTGACCTGCTAAATAATATATAAATTCCATACAAATGGGTTAATATCAAGAACGTTTACGCAATAACGACTTTGACACTGAACTACACTTAATTAATAAATTATGCATCGATTTGGTTTTGATTTTTTTTTTCTTTGGTAAGATTATTGGTTATTATATTATCGGTACCTATAACTAAACTATTTATTGATGTAGCTAGTTTATGTTGATTTTTTCAACATAACCATTTTTTTTTTCAACATTTTGGTTATTTTGAAAAAAACACCGCTTAAAACTGAACAACTTAAGTACCTAATTAAAAAATATAATAAAATAATATTATTTAGACACTATAAGAAAACGAATTTTTGGAATTTTAGTATTGCGCAAATTTTGAGTGCATTTTTTTGTACACGGCCGTGATACCACATCCAGCCGGACCACTTTTCATTTTAATTAGATTTTGTTTATTTTCCCATCGAGATGTAGTACATTCTATCTCGATGTATTTTCCACACATTGCACTTATATGGGTACCTAGTAGTAATAACTAATAAATCTTCAAAGTTACATTATTACCTATATGTTGTAAATTGTAATATAACGAAATTATAAATTCATTTTTATAACTAAGAGTAAAATAATTTCGAAATAGTTTTACGCACTTTAGAATTAGGTACCTACCTAAATAGCCTACCTATCAATAGTCTTCGATTAGGTAATTATTACTAATGGTACACATACAATTTTCAATACTTTTTTAGGTATTTCTTCGATCACTAAAGTATAATAAGTATTTAGTCTAAAAATTTGAATTTAACATACGCGTACCTAGTTTACGCTTTTTTCGCATTCTTGTGTGAAGGCATTACTTTTAATCATATCCGTTCCTTAGTAATTAGGCCTCAAATACATGCGTGACTAAAGTATTTAAATGGCATTTAAATTAACCTGAAAGGCCTGTTTGTTCAGAATTTCCCAAATCGTATGTTTTACAACCAGCTATATTATTTCCTAGTATATTTGAAAAGGCATCACCTTAGAAATCAAAAACATAATACCTACCTATTATGTTGTACATTTGCAAATAAAATTGTATCATAGGTACTTCTAATTATTTCTAATACGATAATAATATCTAGATATCAAATGGCTCTAGTGGGAATATTTTGTCTTTTTAATTATTTTATTTTAATTATTTTATCTTTTCGTAATGAAAGAAGTTATATTGATTGAAAAGTCGTTTCAATTTTCTGAAGGTATTCCAATATCGCAAGAATTTTCCTAATGGTAGATGTAATAACTAATAAGACCAATTGCTAATAAAGATTATAATTCCAAAACATAACATATAAGTATATTATGTTAATTAACCAAAGAGAAAACATTACCTTAATTTTAAAAAGTAATTTGTAAAAAACAATTTCAAGTTGCCATTTAAGGACGATTTATAAAAACAAGCGTTTATTATATTTAAATTCGCGGTCAAAAGCAAGTGTAGATGCCCTTCTGATCGTGTAATCCTTGAGCCAAAATAATCCTATCGAACTTGGACATTGCGACAGAAATAACATCTGTATACATAACTTGTAAGATTTTTCGGTAAACCTCGAAAAATTTAACTAACTCTTGAAGTCTAATCCCACTGCAATGATACAATGTCTACACGTCATATTATTATCTTGTAGGTATCTTTTTAAAATATAACTAATACAATAAAGTGCGAATTAAGAAATTCCACCATTTTTGGGAACGTCAGTGAAAAATTACAACTTGCTTCTAATTATAGTTCTATCAACGAACCTATAAGAAATTATATTATTTTATTGAACGTGTAGTAAACTAAATTTTGTTAACTAGAGTATCCATAAAAATATAGTCCTAATAGAAAAGTGACTCTAAATATCTTTCGCAAAAACAATGACGATATTTATCACGAACGGTGCAGCCGTTTAAACATATTTTTTTACAGATAGCACTTGTAGAATAAAATTATTTTTAAAAATCCTACTTCCTTTGTATAATGTATAAACTCTGCAAGTAGTAAATTAATCTAGATAAGCACCGGCTACTTTTTACCCGGATACCACGCGTGTGAAACCGCAGGCACCAGCTAGTTACCTAATGCGATTGTAATATTAAATATAAATAAATGCCCTTTATCATCCCATTGCATAAAAATTATACAATGATTTCAATTATAAACATGGTTTTTATCCCATGTTTCAAAAAATAAAAGAGCCCGTTATTAAAAACTAATTTGGTCAGGCATTGACAAATTTCCTATGTTAAATTGCAGACAGGAAAAGACATCAACCCCTGAAACCACATTAAGTAGAAAATTTTCCAGCAATCAAAATAATTTGAAAGTTATTTGTTAATTTAAAAATGAAAATTGCAATTGATGATCGATTATACTCCAAAAATTAATAACACTTGTTTACAACAGTAATTATAGATACGAGTAATTTCCTCATTTTGTACCTAAACTCGTTTATATTTTATATTTTTTTATGTCAGGTTAGAAAATGCATGCTTCAATTTTCCAAATAATAAAAAATAAGTCTAGTACAAACCTCTTAAATTGTAGGAACTGGGCCAACCGGCTGGTGAAATGGCCTGGGATAGAGCGAAAAAACGCAAAACCCATCGAATCCACGGGTTCCATGATCCACTGGACTGAACGTAGCCAAGGAATTTATTCGCAACGACATTTAAATTATTCATTATTTATCTGTGCTAATTTTTGGCGCGTTTTCTGACAGCAAAAAAATGTATCTTTAATGTTTACACTGAATAAACACTAGATTTATTTTTTTATTTATTTTTCTTTCGTCCCCTGTGTGCACCCATGCGAGTGCTACAGACGCTTGTTTGAAAATACAATTAATAAAAATTCGTGCCACTCCACAAAAGGCCGAATTTGATTACTCGATCCTTGTTCGTATTTTGTGGCTTAGATTACATAAGGCTGTCAGGTTAGTTGCACGTTTATCATGAATTAATCATTTAGTACTACTGTTAAAAGACGACTTCATCCTATCACGGCAATTTGCGGGACTAAAAACACATGCGTTTAGATAACATACAACCTCTTTTAATACTGGTTATATTAACAATAGCTCGATGTACTCATAATAAATCACAAATAATTACATAGCTTTGGCTTAGTGCATACTTTATACAATAATTAACTTTTTATTAATCTACAAACATAACAACGTTTTAATGAGAAGACATAGTTCAGTTATTATATGATAATATCCCATAGGCCGTAATCCCTTCTCCTTAGTTAAAGTTTGAATGCGGGATTTTAAAAAAATCGATTAAATTCTTTCAAACTTGCATGCCATTATTACGGTATTATCTACATTCTACTGCACTGTATTGAACTCATATTGAACTGAACTTTTTCGAATTATCATCCCAAAAAAATGAATTTATTTTTGATTTTTTAAATTTTAGCAAACAAGCTTTTCACATAAATTACTACTATACCTACCTATATAAGTTATTTTATTATTTATTTTTATTTTGCTATGGAGCGAGTTTTTTATCTCCTGATAATCAAAGTGTGCAATTTCAATTAATTTCCTATAGTTCATCTAAATCGGTGCAATTATTGATAATATTTATTTTATTACTTAATTTTTTGCACTCAAGTTGAATTCACGCGATTAATAATATTATAATTAATTTACAAACCTTGTTTTCAATTATTCGGAATAAAAAAATTCGTCTATCAATTTGGCTAAAATAATTACATAGTAAACTTATATTATCCACTAGATCATCTTGAATGATACAGCACTCAAAATGTAGACCAAAAAAGTATATGTAGGTTGTGTATAGAGTTAGCTTGTAGTAGGCAATTTAATTCTTCAAGGATTTGTCAATGTTAACATATTTTATGCACATTTATAACCAGTTCTACAATTATGCACGTATAAATCAAGTTTAGAAACCTTGCATTAAAGTTTCTTGCGAAACATAAGTAAATAAATGCACTTTATTGCCTATTGTTTAACCTCTTTGTTGTTATAAACAAAAGCCATTTTAGATCATTGAAACAAATGAACAAATTTCGAAATTTTAATATGTACAAATCTTAGTACAAATTTTGTAGATTTGTGTAAAAACTGAAAAGCTACAATTCTGACGGGAGTCTAACACGCTTCGGGAATGATACCGTCCACACCCCCGCAGAAGATCAGCGCAGATAGCACGAAATAGTAGTATGCGAATGGTAAATTTTGAAATTGAATGTTAAATTAGGTATATCGACTATATACCTATTATTATTATTATATTTTTTCTCTTTATTAGATATTTCGTAATGACTCAGTTTCGTCCAACAAAACCTGGAATAAAAATAGTTAAATTAAAATGCTAAATTTAATCGTAAGGAATAAAGAAAAAATCTTCTTTTAATAACATAGTTACGATTATTATTTATTACCTATTTATTAATTTTTAATCGACGATTTCCAAAACGAAGGAGTTTCGACTGTAATTCTTAATATATCTATGTATCTAGATAAAATTTAATAATCTGGAGGGTTACTCCAGGATCCATCGCTAGGAACTTTAGTGGGCTTTTGAAAACATTTATTTCATTATTTAATACAGATGCTGTTTAGAATATACTTAGAAAACTTTAAAATATGAACAAGTGTGATTCTTTGCTTGTCTTCGTTGCACCGAAGTCATTTTAACTTTTATGTTTATTAAAATATCGGTTAGATAGGAGCTGTCTAGATAGTGAAAGAGATTCTTTTAACCGCAGTAAAATATCTCAATTCCACGAGAAGGTCCGTTATTTCTAAGCGCATTCGAATCACTCTGAAATGTATAATATATAAATATTAAATTCCAATAGATGGCGCTATATTCAAAATATGACAAGTAATCACAGCCATGACGTAATTTTTTGAATTCGCGGACGAAGCCCGAAGCCGTGAGTAGCGTTAGCTGCTATTTAGTATTCTGTGTCGTGAGCGAAAAAACCGTATTACCGTAAGATCAACCCATATTTATTTTTAGTTTTGTTAATATAAGCTGAGGGCCAAACCATCAATCCAATATTGACTAAATCCTTTCTTCCATTCTTGATTTAATTATAAGGGTAATGTACTTAGATAATGTATAAAGTTTACGTAAATATTAATATTTACTCGAAAATAACTGAGTGAAAACGTGGTGAAAACAAATTTACGAACGGAGCTATTAATGTCAAAGTCAGCTGTAGCAGTAGCCTGTAGCCGCCTGTAGCCGTGCTGTAGCCGACTGCCGAAGTTGACAATTGACATTTGTTTGTATTCATAACGTGATGAACAAGACGGGGAACGCACAAAAATAAACCGCGAAGTAACTTTTGCTCATGATTTAGTGATTAGTTAATACATTGATTATAAATAATAGTGAATCCTCATCATGGATCTTATTGAAAAGACTTCAAAAATGTCCATCAAAAGGTATTTATTATTCGTTAAATTAGCCCTCATAAGTCGTATGTAACAAAATTAAACAGATCATTATTTTAGTAATGGTGAAAGTAAAATGGATCAAAAACGAGAAGATTATATTGAGTGGACCGAATATTTCATGGCAATGGCATTTTTGGCGGCAAAGCGTAGCAAGGATCCACATTTCCAAGTCGGCGCATGTGTAGTTAATAAGGAAAACAAAATTGTCGGAATTGGGTATGTATTTTCTATTCTTACTTTAAATGGCTAAACTGTACCTACTTTATTGGGCGTCGAGTTAAGAAGTGTCGACATTAATTTATCAATTATTTATAAATATGAACTGTACAAACCTAAACAGTAGGTTAGGTTACAAAACTGGATGATAATTTGCCCGCTCGACTAAAAAAATGGTAAAAATCTGACATAAACTCTAAAACTTGTGTCTGTTACCCACCTTCAAAGGGAGAGTTGGCCCTTCCTGAAGAATATCTCATACTAAATGTAAATAGGTTCTAATCCCTTTTATTAAAATTATTAACTTATTGTTCAGATATAACGGAATGCCTATTGGCTGTAGTGATGATCAATTTCCTTGGGGAAAAAACACTCCATCACCTTTAGATAGTAAATCTCTGTATGGTAAGTTTTCTCTCACAATAAATTTAGTGTGATAAATTTAGCATTACGCAGTTCATTAAAGAAACGAATCTTCAATGGCGGCCAAAGCTGACACTGACGTATGGTAGAGTCAGCAAAAAAGAAAATAAAATTGATAAATGGATAATTATTTAATTAATTATTTCAAATTGTTTGTTGACAAACTTTTTTGTAATTGTATCTGTGTATTTATATGAATTATCATACATACACATAATGTAACAAAATCCCCATAATACTTGTAACAAGCCCATAAAACTTTTTTTTTTGTTCCTTGGAAATATAAATCAATATCTAAAAAATTTCATATATGTAATTACTTTGATTGCAGTATGCCACGCAGAAATGAATGCAATACTT
>CAJQZN010010447.1:0-19911 GCA_907164685.1 Colias eurytheme | reverse complement strand
TGATAAAATCAAAGACAGAAAACATTCACATTTTCCAGTTTCTTCAAATAATAGCCGCAACTTTATCTCGTTGCTTTGTTTTACTTATTCTTAACAATTTTCACTTATAATACCACAAGAGCTTCAAAATTATCGGGTATTTTGTTTGTTTGCAGGGAACCTTGAGGGAAATGCCCTGTGGAAATGCCAGATCATTTTGAAGCTCGTGTGGTATTCGGGAGATTATTTTTCCGTCCCAAATGTCGGCCAATAATTTCACAATTGAATTGAACCTGTCAGTCTGACGTCAACGACCAGAGAAAATTTTCAAAAAATTATCAGTATAAATACACAGGTTACATCATGTCTGTGGGTTACATACAATATAATATACAGGTACCATGTAGGTTGTACCACGTGACGTCGAATGGTGCAATTCTATTGGTCGATATTTGGGTCGGAAAAATAATCTACAATATTTTTTCTTTTTAGATATAACAATACATTATAATCTTTAATAATTTTTATTTTTTACATATTATAATGGCTAGACTTTTTAATAAATAAAATTACAACTATTAAAATATAACGTGACATAAACATATAATTATAACCTAGTATAATTAACTTAAAATATAATATGCTTAAGTAGTATTATATGTATAATATAAATTACATTTGATATTTATGTTTGGCAGTATGTTAATTCTACTAAAGTAATAGTTTGCAGTATGCACAATGTTCGAACATCGCAGGGTTCTATACAATTAAATCAATTTATTCTTATTAAGACATAAAATAGTCCTTATGAATTACTTGTCTTTTTAACGAAAAAATAACAAGGTTATGTGTATAGAAACTAACAATAATAATTAAGATATTGTACTGTTTTAATTTATTGTTTAAAATAATCAATGCATTACTTATGCATTTAATTATTTTCATACAGTTATACGAATAAATGTGAACAATTTTTAACAAAATTAAAGTAACAGTAGGTATGTCACCTGCGTAAATTATGTAGATATGGTCCCGTGACAACATAGTAATAAAAGTGGTAGAAATAAAAGTCTGAATAAATAAAAGAAGACTCTCGTTTTCACATTTTTCTTACATTATTTGACAATTATTAATTAATAGCGCACAATATATTTTAATATTGGTTCACATTAACTACGTAGCATTATATTTACATCTTGAATCCAAAAACCGTTAAGTTAACCATCATATAACGCTAAAGGATTTATTCTTAACATATCCAAGGTTCTGAACTTAGTCTACATAATAGTTACTGGGAGCCAAAAGTGTCATTGGTTAGTCTAATCGATTACATAGAAGACCCAGTATATAGCGTTAAAGATAAGAAAACTTATGGGGAATATGACGCGTGAATACGTATCTATAACGTTGACGTCGCGGATTTTTGGCATCGAAGCTTTAATAACTGTAGCGCTTTTCCGAAGGGCGTGCATCACACGGGGTTTGGTTGCGCTGTCTGAAAAATGTAGTATATTTTAGTATTTAAATTCGTCGATACACGTATTGATTAAATTGACCTATTAATTGATTAACTGTGCGCAAAAAATTCAAAGTTAATACAGAAAAATGCCAGAACTAATTTTGAACCAAAAGGTTTTGAAGATGCTATAAAAAATATAAAACTTTGTTATTATTGAACACTTTTTAATGGATTTAGTCATTATATTTTAGTAGACCAAGATACTATAAGGTAGATTTGAACCGTTACATTAAATACTTAAATGAAGTAATTGCTATTCAAATAAGTTTTAACTTAAATGGCTGTCTAAAATAAATTCTCACTTCTAGAAGTCCTTGAGTGCGGTCGGGTCCTATAACGAAGGTTTGTATGGTCCCTCTGTAAACGTAAGGAGGGCGGAGCGCCAGTCGCCGGCGGCAGTGGCTTAGACCGCAGCCCTAATAGGGGCGAAACCCTGCCCGACGTTGGCGTACACTCACGGAGGGCAATAATTTCTTCAGGTGATCGTGACCCTTGTCAAATAATGCGTAAAATTATTTTAGTAAGGCATCACTTTTACACGGAGGTATTATTAGATATTTTTTATCTAATTTTCACATCATTTTGAAGACGTTGAAATGAATTGCAATAATGTAAAAAATCTTGCATAATACATAATTGATTAAAAGACATATTTTTATTAAAATACTAAAAATCTCCACGAATAATATAATTTATGTAAATATGTCTTAATTATGTAATGCACCACCACCATAAATGTAATCCTTCTAAATTTTCGGGTTGTCTGGCAGAAATCGCTTACAGCGATAAGACCGCCCTCTGTACATGTTGTTACTTGTATGGTTCTTAGTTTATAATCCTGTATTATGTGTGCAATAAAGTGTTTTTCATTCATTTCATTTCATGTCTTCTAAAGCTTAAAGCTCTAAGGGAGATATATTTTAGATTTCGTTTTGAGCCAATGAAAACACTGTAACAACCATATTATAAATCAACAGTAAGGACAGTACAAGAATCAATTATAATAAGTATTAATCTGATCCATTTATAATCATAAAAGTAAGTAAACCAAAACAACATCTATCCAAATAGTAAACACAATACCTGTATAGTGTATACCCACCTCCAGAGCTTTTCAAATCCTTTTCCACACTAGTACTAGCAGATAAGTCTCTGTTTTTTAACTTGGCCCGTTTCCTTGCCCTAGCGCCCCAGTACGTATAATTAACAGCCGCATACTCCAGCAATGCGGCGAACACAAACACAAAACACATGACGAGGTAGATGTCGATGGCTTTCACGTATGAAATGCGCGGCAGGCTGCTTCGTACGCCCGTACTTATTGTTGTCATTGTGAGCACCGTTGTTATACCTGCCAGGATTTGTTGTGTGTGGTTATGTGGTTTAAGGTCGGGAATGGTGTAAATAAAGTCTTATATCCAGTTTTAACTTTTTAAATAGATGTAATTATTAGGACTATTGTTAGATACCTATACGGGGCTATACCTACCTGTTAGGATTTCTGTTCATCGGCAGTTATGTGGTTGGTTGTGAATTGAATTAATAAATGATAATACCTAGTTAGAGAGAGTAGAGTTGTAGAGTTTTTACTTCGTAGAGTTATTTATTTATGTGATGAAAATAAGTTCTTAATTAATTATTGCAATATTATGTTACAAAAAAAAGAATTGCAAATAACTGAGTAAACTTCAGTAACTTGTTGTTGAATGCAATTAAGGAGATCCATCAAAACGTATTATACATAAACATAAATAAATTTCATTATAAACAACAAATTGATGTAAGAACAAATTTACAATTGCAGGACTTTCCCCGCAGCGGGTCTAAATGACAAACTTTTGATGGATTTTAATGGACACCCCAAATTTCCTTAACCGCTACAATGTCCTCATACTAATTGCATGAAATTCATTATAAAAAGCAGAAAAAGGAAAATTACATTTTAATAGAATAGATTAATCATATCTACTTATTTGTTCCGTATTTCTTTATTGCATTTATCTTTATGTACTAATTGTATAAATTGACCCAAATTCATTTTATATCATTCTTGTATATTTAAAACATTAGGTATTATGTTATATTTTAACTTAATCCACTCAACGAAAATTTTATTTTAATAAAACATCATGTAAGTGCATAGAAAATACTTCATTTTGTTTACCTAAAGCAACTCTTGCAGACGTTGCCTCGTGATTGATCCAGAACGACACCCAGGACAGCATCACAATTAAGATGCTCGGCAGATAAGTTTGGAACACGAAGTAACCAATGTTCCTTCGCAACTTGAAGCTCAGTGACAAACGCTGATAGATGCCTGTCGCCAACTTCTCCTAGAATGTTAATAGCTTCTAATAGACACGTGCCGTGGTTGCTTGTAATTGAATCATTTGTTAGAGACGGAGTTTAGGATGTGCGGTGATTATATTTGTAGGTAAATAGTATGTAGAATTGAGTAGATGTTTATGTGTGGAATTTTCAGTATTAACGCTCATATAATGCAAATTATTGTTACTTAGTTTTAATATAGAGTAAAATACATTGTAGACGAAACATCTAGTTTAAAGAAAGTATCCATAACTAATAATTTAGGGACGGCAGGGCATACATATTGTTGATTTCATTAGAAAATTTCCTAATCCATATGCATTATTTTTATTAAAAGCCAGATATAATTATAATTACCAATAACAAAGAGAGTTAAAATTAACACTATTATGTTAATCATAGTGTTAATTTTACGGTAACTAAGTCACATTCGATGTTATAACTTTCATACCTTCCTATCATTAGTTTCATATCCAAGTATCGTGAACTGTGGCAGCTCTGCATCTTCCACACCTCGTACTGGAGTATCTTTCCAATACATCACCACGTCAGACACGGTGTAACCATCTACAGATTATAAATACCATCTGTTAGAATAGTCAGCTTTTAAGTTATTTGAAATATATTTACAAAGAGTAATACGTTTCAGATCTCGTTTTCAAAACAGTGGGATTGTTATTTCGCATTAGCCATGTTATTTAATTAAGAATTAACAAATGTTTCGATTTCGAGTTTTTTATAGATTATGCAAAAAATGTTTTTCATGTTCAAAATACTTTAATGCAAGCGTAATTGCAATATGTGCATTATGTGCGAATGTGCAATTGTGCTCAATCAAAATCATAAGAATACAAAAGGTGCCGGATTCATAGAACATGGCAGCGTGTTAGCAAAGCAGAAGCTTAGCTGATTATATCAAAGTTATGGAGTCACACAGCTTTCAATCTCGACGGTGCAGTTCTGACTGTCCAGGGGGTAGTAGTGCAGATCCATCATGCAGGCCAGCGTGGCCGTGAAGCGCATCCCGTAGGTTATGCTCCCGTCGCCTCCTAAGCGAACCAGCTTGTTCCTCTCTGTGACGTCGTGGAGGAAACTGCAATAAAACGAGCTTTTAATTTAATCCCTATGTTTAAGTTAATGGATTCGTAACAAAGGCAATATAAACATAAACGAAACATAGCAGAAATGTCCTATCGATTTATCGTTGTATAACAAATCATCTTAAAAATATTAAGCGAAATGAGGCAGATCAGTTATTAAATCCCATTCGGCTGTCACCATAAAAAGCCCGAGAGATTGATTTCCACGGGTTACAAGAGTAATTTGTAAATACATATAGTAAATATGTAGGTATGCCTTTAAATATTGTCCTGTATGGCGTGCATGACTTTAAAATTTGTAAAAAGTGTATAAGAAAAAATAAAAACACGTAACAATTTATTAGTCAACAGATCGAAAACTATATCTATTTGCAATTGCACTGACCTATTCTTATCATTCGCGAAGAAAGTATCAGGAACCCAAATCTTATCAGCGAAGTCCCCAGAGAGGGTTAAGACCTCGTCCATTAAACCGAAAGCCAACCTTTCATCCTTCCAGTACTGGTTCAGATAAAGGGTTATTGTGTAATCCTGAAAAATTTCACGCTTTAATACAACGCACGTTGTATTTTGTAAAATATCTATCTATGAAACACTTTCCAAGGTCAAGGAGTGTTAACCAAATGATTATAATTTTGCCGAAATCATATCCTAAAATACACAGTTACCCACAAACTATGTTATACAACTCCTAAGATACAATGTAGAAAATTGTACTAAAACTTTCACACATTACATCTGTAAGCATGAATGAGTGGGAGGTGTCACCAGACGCGGCACCATCGATTGGCTGACGCAGCACTCCGCCCCCGGTGACCGGCGATGTATGTCAAGTGCTGGCCTTGCGCTCTTTCGCTATTAAAAGCTTAACGAACACGATGAGCGATCAAGAGCGACATCCTTGGACCAAAGGAAAACTTGTCCGAAGTTTCGGTGCGTCCACTTATCGGTTTACCCCACTTTGTGTATTTATAATTTCTTTGGCAACCAGATTAAGAACAACTTTTTGTTCACGTTACTTAGGTAATAAATAGTTGGTAGTTAAGTTTAAAACAACAATGAGGATGTACCTATAGAGTCTAAGAAAAAAATATTAGAAATTATTTTCAATATAAAACCCACACCTGAACTTGTTGGATAAGTGCATATTCATAATAATAAATAATTAAATCCCTGTCCGAATAAAAACAATATTTGTTATCAATAAAAGCTTACCATATTAACTTCCGATATAGCGTCAAAGCTCGCGATGGTCAGATCCATGCCAACATACAGCGGATCGCCTGAAAAGCAATAACATTTTATGCAAGAAGGTATCACATGTGACCGGCAAACCGCTGACAGGCCATATGTTTGCTGAACGAACTCAATATCTTTTGTATCACATGCTCCACAGCATCAATATGTCTTTAACATAAAGGCTGTTTTCGAAGCATATCGTGGTATTCTTCAAAAGCGGTAATATCATGTGAATCGATGTACGAAGGGCTTTGGAAATTATTAAACATTTTCAATACATCCTTTTTATGATATTTATCGTGTATCTAACCTATACATAACTTTATTGCGTTCTGTCATTTGTATTTCATGCGCAATTTTCTATAATCGCTATATTGAACTTCGATTACTGCTACATAATATGCAATAATTCACGATACTCTCTTCTAAATCTTGAATTCGTAATTATTTATCTATCATTTTGGAATTCTAAAATAAGTTATCAAAAAATTCCATGATTCGATGTTCTTAACTCAAAGCACTCTTTTGTTTTTGCTGATACTGTTTTAAAATTAGCATACAACATTATATTTAAAGCACTTTTAGTTAACATATCGTTTTATTTTAATTATATTTGTATTATTACTTACTATGTTATTATGCTTGCGCCTTCGCGTTTAACCAGCATCGTACATGTCTTTTATTAATATGGTTGCCTGGAAGAGATTGCTTTAAGCAATAAGGCCGCCTTTTGTGCACTTACCATTACTTACCATTCATGTTTTCTTGTTAAACTATGTTTTTATTACTGGTACTTGTACATAAAGTGTCATAAATAAAATAAATATGTTCTTATAATTTTATAATTTCTTTGTACATTTTAAAGTAGGATCACTATTATATCCGTACTCGTTGCCAACTTAATTTTACGGAACAAGAGTAGCAAGACAGACTAGAAATGTTATTATTTCTTAATCCGACCGCTCTCAGCAGCTGCAACCTACCGCTCTATGGATTTATTTGCAAGGTATTATACAAGAACTAAAATAAAAAGATTATTTGTACCAGGTACAAGAAGCTTTTCTTTATAATTTTTTCTTGCAGGAAAATGAGATTGAATAACTAAGTAGGTAAAAATTACTAATTGAACTACTTCTTTAAACTTGGAGCAATTATATTTTTAATTATTTACATGGTAAATAAATTACTTAAAATAAGCAGTTTATTTCAACAACATTAAAAAAATAGTAGACTCTTAGTGAAAATTAAGAAAAAAGCACAAGATAAATAGACAGAGTCTAAAATTGTATTCCAAAGTTTCTCCAGAACATAGGGGGAATAACGTAAAATTACGCATGAATATGAATAAGACCGCCTTAGAATTAGAGCAGTCCTTTTGAAATACTCAAGTGTACTTGTATTTTACATCTATTTTTAGCAATAAACCACTGCAAATTTCATCGTAGACTAGCTATTCAAAATATCGTACCGCCGAAATTGGGTCGTAGTCGTATATCGTATCCGTCCAGTATCCGAGTCACGGTGTGTGTCACGTTCTCCAGCCGATCCACGGCCGCTGTACGCTCTAACCTAAAATCAAACAGCATTCATGTAATGCCAGTCGTAATTTAATATTCACGTCAGTGTAAGTTGTAGTAGGCTAACAACCCTTGCTAAAATATATATGTTTAATAATCTGCTTCATTTCTAATGTCTGTCAACGAATTGCATCCCCATTTTCTTTCAAACCGATTTCGTGCTTTACAAGCCTTGATTGAAGTTCGCTCATTTCTGCTTCAGTACCTACTGATTTTGATTAACAAAGTGCATCAATATTTTCTTTCACGTTATTACTTTATAAATGATTACACATTAAAGATACAGAAAAATACACCTAGGTTAGACAGATAGAAGATGTTTTTGTGTAATTTTTATGATGGGAAAACATTGTCCATAAGATCAAACGATACAAATAAATGTAGGTAATAAAAAGGGCCATCTTCAAGAGATTAAAATATAAACTTACAAAATTTTTCACTAGGTATCCTTTTTTATCGAATTAACTGAAATTAATTGTGAAGAAGACCTCACTTTTTCACTACTATGGTCACTCTTAAGTGTAGAAGCGTTGACTCTAACTCAATAAAAAAGCGAAAAAGCAGCTTTTTCCAACGTTTTAGACATTGATTACGGTCTTATCAAATTACACCTTCTGTGGACGTGGACACATAAATGAGATTCCCGTACAAAATTACCATTTAGCGTGAGGATTCAGCAAACAGAATGTGGAATTGAGTTACGGTGACGCTCGGGACAGCAATTAGTTCAATGGATTTACGTGTAATGCCTTTCAACGTGTTGGGATGCTGCGACATCACGATTAAAGATCCGCTTAATATACATATAATTACAGTTTCAAATGACTCATTAACCTGAGATACTGGGGACGAAACGAGCCTTAAATTATTGCAACCACATGGTTGATGGAAACTAGATTGTGTGCGATATATCGTCTATTGTCTTGTTAATAGCATTCATTTAAGGGAAAAATAAATAGATCCATGCCGGTTATGTGACTTGACTTGTCGGACGGTTGATTTAGAATAGACTCTACGTTAGTAAGGATGGTAAAAATTATTGTGTGTATAGGTAATTAATTTCCTCAATTTTATTTGCTGCTCTATGTTCTAAAATAGGTTAAATGAAGTGACAAAAAATTTACAATTACATTAAGATTAGTTTAACTCTACGAATGCAAAATTAATACGCTAATAATTTATAGTTTCTAAACGTTTAAGATTACTTTGGAAGATACTTAAACTTACTAAACAATGTTAAGGCAAGTTTTAACTGGAATTATGTGAAATCCCGACCCTTAATACCTTTGACCACAGATATTTAGTAGTTTTTGTGAACTTACCCGTCGGCCGTCGCAACGGTATGCTTTGGCTCTACATAACATTTTATGAAGCTCATAAATATTAATTAATACCACATCAAATACACACTGAATATAGGGATGATGTTTTTTTTTCTCAGAGGAATACGAGGAATGTTATTTGATATTATAGATAAATAAGTATATAGATTTTCCAGAGTACAATAATTATTGTTAATGCAAAAAAATGATCTTCATCATTATCTGTTTTTTCGTTTCAATTTAAGTAAGTATTGAAATTGAATAAAATAAATGTAAGAATTTCGTTTTCAATAAAAACATTTTTTAATTTATTTAACTAAATGTAAAGAAATCTAGAAATAAATATCACTATCTATTTTTAAGTAGTAATTACGATTATTTTTTTATAGTCAATTGAAATATAAACCTTTATAATTTAACTTTTTAATAACTAAAAAAAATCCTATTACCTTCCTTTTAATTGCACAAATTACATACTTACTTAACTGGTACAAACGTAAAGAAGCACAGCGCCAAAATCATAAGGGTCGCGCACCGTCGCGCGTGCACAGTCCAGCGCGCTGGCGTGCGCCGCGCGATCATCGCACGCTGTCGCGCGGCAAACGCCGCATCGCGGTCACCACGCACACTCCCTAATCACTTTTTGAAGTGAAACTTCTTTCGATGAGAGTCAAAATTTAGGGTCGCGTCATGGCAATACCGTCACGTCATGGAGTAAGGCGACAATTTTGGTATGAATCTTGCCTAAGAAGTTTTCTGACACGTGTGCTCGGCACACACGCTCTTTTTTGTGTAGGGTCGCTGTTAGCCCAGGAGAGCTTCTACAGCTTAATCGGACTTAACCCTAATCACTCGATGCATTACGTTACAAACGCGTAAAGTTCGCTAGTGCGTTGCGATACAGGCAGGCGACCGCGGCGGCCGTGGCGCGCGGAGTGCCGTCGCGCCTGCGCCACCCCGTGACTATGGCTAAGTTTCGCGAACTTTGGATTTCCCTCCTTTTATTGTTTGGAAATACGGGATAAAGAGATTGAACACTGAAGATATTAAAAATTAAATAGATATGTGTTAAACATTCTATAAGTTTTCAATTTCATTTGCGAATCGTGAGTCTATTCATAAAAAAATGTAGGTTTATTACTAATATCGCACATACCTAATGTAAACGAAATTCACTAAATATTGTAATCAAGCAACATCCATATCAATTCCTACAACTCTACAACGCAACATTTATTCGCACTAGCGCAAAATGTCGCTGCATTATATTAAAGTCAGCTGTCAGCTCGCAATGCACTCGATAGTGTGTGTACTTTGCAATGTGATATCATCTTAATTAAGCCACGGCAGTTTGCTTTTCGGATAATTTTCGCGGCTTATAGATGGCACAGTTTAGGAATGCTTTTACATAATAAATAAAAAAAATAAAACGACTGCCCAAAATTAAATTTTTGTATTAAAACCGAGGAAGGAAATCTTCCATCAATAGGAAATCCACCTGACAACCGCTCAATTTATAATATTAAAAATGATTAAACTAGTTTTGCTTTTATTGGCTTTCAAGAAGACGAAAAACATAATATTTCATGATAAAATGAATCCGTATATCTATTATTATAATTATAAGGTCATTAATGCATGGTAGATTATGTTTTTCGATAATAAAAACGTATCACGTTTTTTTATTAAATTTAAAATATAGTATTTCCATGAATATTTTTAAAAATAATACTTTCAAAAGATTCAGTCAGAGATGCTTCATTTGCGTGTCTAGCAACTGGCGATGTAAACCACAAAGTATCGAAGACGTAGCAGTGCTTTTCAATTTTATTCGAAAAATATTGAAATACCGAACGAATTTCAACTAGATCACAATACACAAAGGAGGATTTATATATGAATATCTCGAGTATTTGTCACATTTCATCGGAGATACTTTCACTTCGTTTGATCTCATCTCTTCCAGCCAAGACGTTAGGATTTAATACGGTGTTATTATCCTATTTCAAACCTCCACACAAAAGCTTATATTATTTCGACAATATTTATTTAATACCTATATTTTGGTCGATGTATTGGTGTATAAATCTGCATAAAAATAATTACTCAGATGTAGTGGTTTTTTCTTCATTCCACTCATTCCAGTAAAACACGGGCCAAGCATAGAATTAGTATGTTTTATAAGAGAGGATTCGTTCTCATTATACTCACAAATTTCACAGACCAGTTTAGTATGTAAATTTCATGTTCTAATTGAAATGAAACTTAAATTTATAATACTCCATTATTCAATTTATTTCAGACATAATATATTATGGATGGTGTGTATATAGTTTTAAGTAGCGTATAATTACTAATGATAACTAATTATTTTTCCATATATAAAACTACTAGCTGCTGCGCGCGGTTTCACCCCCGTGGCTCCACTCCTGTTGATCGTAGCACTCGTAGCTTGATGATACATAGCCTATAACCTTCTTATTCTTATGGGCTATCTAACAGCGAAAGAATTTTTCAAATCGGACAAGTAGTTCCCGAGATTAGCGCGTTCAAACAAACAAACAAACTCTTCAGCTTTATAATATTAGTATAGGATAAAAGTGGGATAGATGCCTCATTTTCAAAAAACCTCACTTCCCAGAGTCATGACTACGAATTAATGATTTAAATAGGAGCTCCTATCACCCCGCACCTCGGGTACGCATGAGCTGTTGTTTGGTGAAGACGTGTTTCGCTAGTGCGTGTTATAATATACGCGGTGAACTTCACGAACACGTTAAAATTTAAAAAGGTTGATATTTGCCTTTGCATAACTTTATAAGTATTAATAAATTCCACTATATTTCTTATTATGTCTATACACTGGTTCATTAAGTACAAATCTAAGTGAAAATAGTGGCTCTTTTGTTTTTATTTAATTAAAAAAAATACTGGGGTAGCTATCCTTATCAAAAAGGATAGTTGCCCCTTTTTTTTCGAGGGATAGATGCCCTTAGGGGCCTCTAAGGGCATCTATCCCTCAATACATATGTACATGTTATTATCGATAATCACAAGTACTGTTTATATTTTTACCTGATTGCGTCAGAGGTTTTCTCTACATTAACCGATTTTATTCGTTTAATTTGCTTTTTTTGTTATGTATACTTACTTATTAATGATCTGTCCTTATACTGATTGTAGGAGAACCACGCCACGAAAATACAAAAGAAAAGAAGGAGTGCGAGCGCAAGTATATTCTTGGACAACAGAACAACTATGTTAACATGACATTTGCTGGTTTATCATATTAATTTTATTAGATTTCGCGTTTATAGAGTATGTAAGGCATCTATCCCACTCTACAGGCATCAATCCTCCTTAGTATTTTCATGGTGGGGCAACTATCCAACTAGGTAGGCATCTATCCTCAAAAAAGGTGTTCTACAAAAATATTTATTACACATTATCTATAAATGATAGGATAAAAAATATATATAGTAATTCAAAACAGATAATTAACCTAGCTATATTCATACAAAGTGTTCGTATAAGATTCATGTATTTAAAATTATGAGGCTATTTCAAAAAGTAGGGCATCTATCCCACTTTTACCCTAGATTACTTATATTTTAACGGATTTCCAACAATTAAGTGTTTCTAATTCATAAAGTAACATGTCTACAGAGTCACTAGAACTAAAAGATTTTTGTATTTTAATACCTACGTGTTTTTCCTTATGTATTTTTCAGAAGAATATTAGTAATATGTAATATCGGGACTATTATTAACTGAATATTCTAACTATATAACAATTAATAATCTTTTCTATAAATACCTACTACTTATATGAAATCATAAAACATATAATGAAGAAACGTCTCCAGGGATCTCATTAATTTTAATGTGTAGACATTTCATCAGCGTTTTTATCATGAGCTCATACATTTACCTAAAGTCTGGACCGACAGGAAATTGATCCTGAAACGTTCACTAAAGTTAAGTATAAGATCCATCAAGAATTTTGAAGTAACCATAAGACATTTATTATTGCTATTGACGTTGTAATAAAAAAAAAATATGAAAATTAAATATAGTTACAAAGTAAGTTCTAGACACCTAGTATAGCTAGTAGATATCGAGTATCTCCGTTTTCAATAATAGAAAACGTAATTTCAAAAACCAAAAATTACTGTTATTTACATAATTTAACAATAAAGCGTTAACTCTAAATAACGGCAAAGTACCGGATATATACAAGATTATCTACACAGAGTTAACAGCGGGACGCCAACTCAAGATAATGTGGTCATTTAAACTGCCTTCATTGTTTCTCCTCAAAGCTAAACAGGCTCGCAAAATGTTTGACTCGTGAACTATTTAGCTCTATCTAATATCTTACTTCCAGTATATACGGATATGTCTTCATTTAAAATGAAATTCCACTATTCGAAGTCTAGAAGCGATCAGGCCAAAACGTTTTGCTTCTTTATATTATAGTTTACTTTGCGCATTTTAAATCAATCAAGCAACATTACACCGTAGCAAAATTGTTATAACAATTACAATAATTGTCAAAAGCGAATCATTTAAATCTCCAAAGTAAATTTCAGCATTATTTCTGTAAAGAGAAAAGTACGTTTGAACGACACGATAATTGAAATTCCGCTTGAGCTAAGCATGATGAAATTTGCATTTTAATCAATCCTCAAATCTGCTGTAAACTCAATTTATTAAGGACGACACGGACGATTTTAAAAGTGAATGATGCTCGCACTTGGTATGACGTCACACCATTGTAGCACATTTTTACGACGTCAATAAATCTTACAAGTTCAATTAAAATATTAAGCGAAATATACATAAATATAGATATTATGCTAACTTTGTATTTAAAAGCTCACATGTAAATATTACACAGAAACAAAAATAAACACATATACTTAGTTATTGTTATAAAAAAAACAAACTTGTGTCAAATTATATTATTTTGCATTACAATTACCTATAACATATTATTTAGATTAATAATGTTAAGCTAATAATATTCATCATTATTTAATATGTTCATTTCATTTTTTTTCAGCATCTATAAATATATTATAAATCCTTATTTCAAAAGAAAGTAGCAAGCCTTTGAATGTTAAGTTGAGAAACATCTATTAAGACGTAAAATTAGAGATGCACTATGATCTCAGTGGCAATCAGCTAAGCTCTCGGGACTCCGTCATTTGTCAGCCATTGTTTCATTCAAGACAGAGCCATGATTTTGTCTCTGTTCGCTTCGTTGAAATCAATACTTACTTGTAAAATACAACAAATACATGCAAAATTTATCCATCATATATAGTGAACCAATATTAGAAATGTGGTTTTTGAAAACACTTGGTACGTTATTTTTATAGCTACCTACCTAGCTTTCATATTATAATGATTGTATATGAATTCATAAAAATACGTCAATTTCTGTTACTAATGCAGATATTAAGGTCATAAGTCAACTGTTTTCCATTGAAATTTTTCTTTACTTCTCGTTTTATTTTACTTAACTGTTGTAAATTCTGCAGCTCATGATTATTTTAGGCTTATTTAAAAAAATACATGAATATCATAAATATAATACCAGCATGTGGACGTAGAATCGCATGAATAGGTTTTATAAAAAATTATAAATGGTAATATAAAACTTTTATAAAATAAGTCCGCAAAACTAAAGTTGCAAATACTAAATCCAAAAATAATACGCTGCTAAACATTCCGCATAACGAGTCATCTTCTTTAGTTCATAGTATGTCAAATACTACCTACTTTAAGATGACGAGAATATTCATACATAGGTAAGTTATGAAATTTATCTCTGTTTCAATAGACAGAGTTCATCAAAATTCACGGCCAAGAATTTGAAAATGACGTATAATTTTAAGGCGGTCTTTAAATTTTTTGCATTGCTGGAAATCTTTTTCAACACGTTATAAAAATCTAACGTTAACTCTACCAATAAAATGTTAAAAATATAATTTGTAATTAATAAAGCTCCGAAAATGTAAAAGACCAGTAAAATTACGTTAATTTTTTGTAAAGTTATGACAATATATTTCTTTTTTCACATTTTACATTGCTGTAAATTGTTTTTCAAAGTTTACGATAACGATGGTGATTTTCATAGAAAGATTGTTAGCGCATGCGTATTATTGTAAATCTCTTACACTCGAGACAGGCTCCGAGGGCGCGAACATCAACAAGACGTCCGATATCTCGTAGTTTCAAAGCTCCATACACGCGCAAATTGAAATAAATAACTACCACGCGTTTGTTTCGTGTGAAAGTTAATTTTCGAAAAACCGTCATGACGATCCGGCCTTTACTACTAGCAGTTATCATCTTTGTGAGGTAAGTTTTTCACAGTTTAAATACCTATTTGTAACTTTTTAATTGCCAGCGGCAGCGTTAATTGCAACCGTCATTTAATATAGGCTAAATATTGTTGTTATGAAAATAGTCAAGGTTCGTCTTTTAATTTGCGTACTTTTAATAAATAGCTCTACGTATTCAGTACAAAGGTAACCCTCGTCAGACGTTCCTGTTTGACATCTTCGCATTTCTTCGTTTGTTGTATTTAAAATGTAGATATCGTATTACTTTTTCGTATCAAGTTTTCTTATACGAGAGAATAATGGAATCGTGACATTGAGTTGGTTTTGTAATGTATATTGGAATAATAGGTATTTTATTATTCTTTATTGTGTTTGTGATGCTAGGAATGACTTTTGTAATATTAGAAGATATATTTTGTTTTATTTTAAACAAAACAGTTTATGTGTTGCAGTTAAAATATTCGAATAGGCACATAATGTAAAAAAATAATAATACTTAAAAACTCTCTTTGTTTTATAATTGCATTTCTCTTATAATATCGCAATAATGGAATTTGAAGGCTTTGCTTTAAGAAGCATAATTCACAATCTTCGTAACACAAAGCACAAAAGACCGCTATAGCATGTAACGTAGACTCGGTAAATATGATAAATATTCTGAAACTAGATTAAATAGGTACATAATTTGTTTAAAGATTAAATATTTGGAATAATCTACAAATTAAATTGACTAATTGTTTTGAAAAAATAATATGACTTTGAGAATGAAATACATATAAGCGTTGAATTATTTTTTTAAAAGATATCCACGTCTAGTCACTATTAATGTAGATATCGGAAAATTATATCAAACATTAAATATACCGTATTCATAAATACTCAAATTAAGCGAGTAACGAATTCCCTGAGTTCGGTTAAAACCACTTTCTTTACAAGACATCAAAGCAAAACTGCCCTCCAACACGGCGGATCTTGCGGGCGCGCTGGACTGCGGTTCCGTTTTGCAATTTAACCACATTTTATTACTTTCCCCAATTTCCTCTTAATAAATTGCATTACTGAATACAGGGACAAAGTTTTGCTTGCCAAAAAAATATGGTATATTCGAATATTCGTTGGGAGAGAAAATGAATAATTACCTACGATGATTTACGTATTGCAGCATGAAACATGAAGACATTAAATAATTTGTTATTAACAAACAAAATTAAGTACATATTGTAAAAAAAATGTAGATTCAAAATCATTATTATTTTAGTTCTGAATCATTTTTATCGCGTTCTATTCATTCTTTAACATTGTGTGATGTAGAGACTTTGATCAACAACTTTACATTTTAAATATTTGTTCAAAAACCGGGCAAATCTTAACATATTCAATATTCATGCTTCAAAATCATACCCATGCGATCAGATCTACAACGTGGCAACAAAATGTTCTGCCGTATAATATTAAATTCCAATATTAATAAGAATAGTGTGGTGACTGATAGAGTGTGATGGGCTCTGCAAATCCAATAAGTAATATCGGAATTCAATGCTCGAGGAATTTGTTCTTACGCATGTTTCATGCCTATATAATATTTTGTGTCATGTAAGAAAGGAATTCATTTATGCCTCGTTGCTTTTGTCATGTATTTTAACTTGTGATAGGTATATGATTGATATCCGACGGTTAAATATGATATTCGAATTATTTTTCCTGATACTGAATAGTTATAGCAAAAAATAACGATAAATGTAATGTAGCAACCACATACTTTAATAAATTACACGTTGATCGATAACAGTAAATTATAGACTGTAAAATTGTTGAAAAGCGCAACCATTTACGCGCTATAAAATCAATAACGCACATGATGAATTGTACAACTAAGCAAACTTTTATTACCCATTTACTATGAGTGCAAAGTTGGAGTACGAAATGGTGTCCGATCGTTCATTGTAGTCTGTAGTCTGTGGAACGGAACTAAGCTCGCATACACTGATAGATTAGGATGGAGCGTTATTGAAATACTAAGCGGATGTTCTCCGACCATGATGTCCGCCAACCAGGATATTCTACCATGAAAGTGTGCCAAATTCAATTTAAATGGGTATCAAGAATTAAAAATTAGAGATTTATTTATGCTCTGTTGAATTTGAATACAAATAGGTATGCTAGAAAACTTATTTATGTATGTGCATTGTGCTTAATTAAGAATCTCACTTATCACAACAATGTCGATGCGTAAAGTTGTATTGTTAGTAAATTTATAGTACTTATATGACTTTATATGTTCTTTACAACTGCCTTGTACAACATTCTCATGAGTTTATATCTTACACAAGTACGGGATGAGGAGTGTTGCATAGGAATTCAATAAAATGTTCGCTATCTTTTGCCCGCGAGCAAATCACATCCCTTGCGCTTATCGCACTCTCGATGTCTATTGAAGAACCTTTCAAGGGCTCCAACCCTATACATTTAAAGAGTATTGAAATTTATGAGCTTCCTTTGAACGCTTGTGACATCAACGTGACGAATTTTCGGAAAGTATCTTTCTTCAAAGGCGATCTTATTTAATTATGCCTACAGGATACACAAAAAATTATAAATATTTTCAATAACCGACCCAGGCATTCGTTATAAAGCTTTTTATGATGAATTCATATAAATGAAATTAAGCGTTTTGGGTCACGTATTGTATTAGAAAATGCTGTATTACCATATAGCTAAAGAAGAAGTTTTTATGACGAAATGTTCCGTAACAGCTCTTGGAAACTTAGATTTATGGAACAATTTTATGACATTCTTTAGAAATGTGATATTTAAAGAAATGTATGTGTTTTATTTATTCATAAATTCCTGAACAAAAAATTTGAAGTTTATAATTGTAATATTACAAGTATGTAAGTGTCTTAATGTTTATGTCTAATGCTTACCTAAACAATTCAAATTGTAGGGCGGAGCTTGATTGTAGTAGAAAAAGAAACTATGTGCCTACTTATAACCTAGATACTATGCGAGTAAAGTCACAGGCTGCTATATATTTCCGAAGTCGAAATACATTCTATTTCGTCATAGACACAAAAAGTTTATTCAATTTAATTTTAACTGTCCCAAGTCGTCGCTGTAATTGAATT
The DNA here is from genome assembly GCA_907164685.1 of Colias eurytheme. Taxonomy (NCBI): domain Eukaryota; kingdom Metazoa; phylum Arthropoda; class Insecta; order Lepidoptera; family Pieridae; genus Colias; species Colias eurytheme. Next base: position 1,369 of record CAJQZN010010447.1, on the reverse strand, counting down.
CAAATTTTTTAAAGCTCGAGTTCTCAATTAGCTAAAACAATTTAAACCACTCCATAAGAACATAATATAACAAATGTATGATCCAGCATTTAATTGCATATAGAAAACAGTAGTCATTAAAACTTATAATAAAATCAATAAGAAACCTTAATTCATATTTGATACATATATAAAAATATAAAACCAAGACGCCGCGATTTGGAAAACATGCTCTTACAAAGTTTTTATAATCTCCCGTATGCACTATTCCTCGATCTAGTTTCACAAAACGAAGAGGCTTAACAAACTCATTTAAAATACAAATCGAAAACAACAACTTTCGTCTCGAAAGCGAATAATACCGAAAAACTTGCTTGGCGTATTACTTACCTGCAATGCAATCTACTTAAAGAAATTGAAATACATATTATGAATTAAATAGCTTTTAACCGCATATCTTCATGTTTTATTGTAGTAAAATGTTGATTTTGTTTTATTATTAGTTAGTTTTGTGGGTTTTAGGAGGATTTGTTTTACTTTTTTATATATAATACAAGCTATAGTCATAATTAATTAAGCAAAATTGTTTATTTCTTTAATATTATTAATAACCTTTGCTCATTATTATGCTTGCTTTGCTCTTTCTGTTAGGAAGTTTTGCTTGAAAGAGCAACAGATATAGGTTTTATATCTAGGTACCTATATTATCTTGAAATACAAATGTAATCTACAGAATTTATCAATAAAACCATTATAGTAGCGTTATTGTTGGTATATTGCATCTGAATTTATTAGTTTTTCCTGTTCTATAAATACAATTTCAATTGGCAAATAAATATACGTTATAATTTAAAATCCGTATACGCCGAAGTATACACGATTATGCTAGCACGCTCTTGGGCGACCGACACATTATCTGATAAGCAAAGCATCATCACAAGGGTAGTAACTTGACACACTGCCAATTATCGAGCGAAGATGACATTCAATGTCAACGACCATTTTCCAATTCATTATTGAACTCTGCTTGTGATTAATGTAGCGCACAAAATACGAAAAAAAGAAGTTTATGTCCACACATCCATTTATATTTTATACAGTTTCTTTGATAGTGTTATGTCCTCACCGATAAAGAATCGTCTTTTTTATAATTTTTAATCCCATTTAATTAAAATATACACAAATGTATCATGCTGGAGTTTGCACATAAATTATCTATTGGCTTATGGCTCTACGTAACTTGGCAAAAAAGCAAAAAAAAGGAAAGAGCAAAAGAACACTATATTCCATTCCTCTCACAGATCTATAGCATATAAGCTTAGCATATAAGATGATAGGACCCTATATAGTCCATTGAATAAAAAGTTCTAGAGTGCGTGAGTTAGTAACG